>JAODAL010063640.1:0-19139 GCA_025379985.1 Phyllomedusa bahiana
GAAAAGTGGATCCCCGGGACCCCCCCAACGAGGGAATTCCGTACCAGGGAACGGATCTAAGTAGGTCCCGGTTTTCACCAGAGCCCGCCGCAAAGCGGGATGGACTTGCTGCGGCGGGAGTCTACCTGGTCGCTACCCCTGACGTGACTTGCTTGCGGTGGCAGCCGAGGTGCAACGAAGTAACGAAACGTAATCCGAGAATCGTAGTTGGGGACAGCCAGGCAGGTCAGGGCAGGCAGCGAAGGTTGAAAACCGAGAAACGTACACAGGGGTCGGAGAACACGGTAAGGCAATAACTCCCAGGAACGCTTTCTCTAGGGCTCGAAGCAACAAAGATCCAGCAGGGAAGTAACGTGAACCTGACCCATATATAGGGTCAGCGGCCGGCAATTATCCAATTATCAGCATGCTGGCCCTTTAAATTTACATGCTTGAGCGCACGTGCTCCCTAGGAGGCGGCCACACGCGCTCCGGCCAGCAGCGGAAGAAGACAGAGCAGGAGCATGGTCTGGTAAGTTGACAGATTGAGTGCATCCGCAGTCCGCACCGCGGCCAATGGCGCAACCTGACCCGGGCAGGGACCCGGAGGACGGAGCACGGGTGCGCCCATGGGCCGGGCAGCGGCGCCGCTCGTGACAGCTAGAAGTGCAAAAAAGACTTTTCGGGGAGATCAAGTAACATGGTGTTCGAGCAATTACCATTATCACGGAGTGGAGATAGACTCTACAGCATTGGCTCCATCCAGCTGTACAAATGTCTGTTTCATCTTCTGGGGCAGAATGAAGAAATGATGACTCGGAGTGGTAAAGATTACAAAGTCTAGAGAAAGGGAAAAGTGTAGCTGCTATCCAGGGGGTTTCTATGGAAAGTGGCCGTCAAGATAGACATAAAAAAAACCTCACCCCGCATTATACACATGGGACACGCTGAAATGTGTTTAAGAAACCATTTTGTATCATTTATTTTAATTTATTTTATCAAATGTAACTACTTTATTTATCACAATGTATCCTCTTTATCACAAATTGTAACAATTTATAATTTCGAATCATTTGAAATGCTCCAGTGTCTAGATGTCGCTGTTTGAAACTTGTCATCGTGCCAGCTACTTTGCTTTTGATTCCCACAATGTCCACCTTATTGTCATGATTAGTGTTGAGCGATTATTATAGACAAAGTTGAAATCGGCAAGGTTTTTATGTTGATCGAAATTTTTAGATCATGCGATAATTAAGGTTTTAAAAATTTTGGGATCATCTATTAAGATCGCGCCTTTTCGGCGCTTCCTTCATTTTGGCGGCCAGCAAAAACAGTAAAAGAATAGAGCAGGGTGAGATGTGTGTGCACGTCATGATTGGGATGTGTAAAGGTTGGATTGGCTGGAAAAATCACATGACCTCGTTTTACCATAAAAACCCCCTTTCCCTTTTTAAACCTCAGTGTCCTAAACCGTCTCAGGAAAGGGGCCCGGCCTCTGCCTTTTCCAAACACTCAGAAAAATTTATTCTATTTTTTTCAAAAGAAAAACCCTTTACTTTGCGTGATCCTTAAATTTAGTTAGATCAAAATTTTGGAAGATTTTAGTAGTTAGGAAGAATTTTAAAGGGGGAAATCTACCGCTGTAAAGTTAAAGGGGGAAGCGGGGGGGGGGGGCCCCCCGGGCGAACAAAGACAACCTAAAAAAGCCCCCTGCATAAATTTCACCCAAGACTTAGTGTAGACATTCCCCCAATAGTTTTATTTTTTAACGGGAAACCCACATCTTTTCTAGTAACGGGCCAGGTCTCTTTTTGGGTCCCAAAACTCCCCTTTTATTATCAATCTTTCAGATAGGTTTTCTTTTTCTTTTTTTTGCCCATTCCCCCTTTTTTGTTTAACCACCTTCCCAGTTAAATTAAAACCCCCAAAAATTTTTGTAGTCGCACAGGTTTTTTGGGTCCCAAAAACCACCTTGAATTACCGAATACTTTAAATACGGTTTTTTCATTTTGGCGCGGGCCACTTTGTTAAAGGGAATCGGCTTTGCTTTTAAAATTTTTGAATCCAAATTTTTTGGGATTTTAAAGGGATTTGAGAATAGCGGTGATTTGCCGTTTTTTAATAAAAGTTTTTCCCAAAACTTTCCCAAATTACCTTCTAAAAATTTTTATATTTCTGAACATGTAGCAAAATTTCAGGGGGTAACCCCGAGCAAAGAGGGGGGTAGACATGGAGGTGGGGTTCGAGAGAAGGGCTCCTTCCATGCTGGCGACAAAAACCAAGCCACGGATCTCCCGTTTTCAGGAAACCCGTCCCGGCCCGTCATCGCTGGGGGAGGGGGCCCCGTAATCTAAGGGAACGAAAACGCGCCAAACTTCCTTCAGTGGTTTTAAAGCAACCGGGATCACACAATTGTCATGCTTTTAATTTTTTTGGGGGCCAATTTTGCTGTGAATTCAGTAGACTACAGGGCCCATTTAAAAATGTTGGTTTTTTAACAGACTTTATTCTTCACAATTGGGCAGGGGGTGGGGTCAAGGGGGATGGTGCTGCAGAAAAAGGAATAGTTAGACACTTTTTAAAGAAAACATATTGCAAAAAAGACTTTTTTTTTGCAAAAACTTAAAAATAGCTATCAATCCCTGTATTTAGCCAACCCCATTTAAAAACAATTAAAAAAAAGAAACAAAGACATTGTGGGGTTCCATTTCCCAATTTTTAAAAATGTTTTTTTAGAATTAAACTACAAAAAACTTGCATGTACAAAATAGCGGGTAAAAAAATTCCTTAAATTGTACAAGGGGGTAAGGAAAATTGCCAGATTAGTTATTCAGAGGACATGGATTTGGGAGCACGGACGAGACAAAGACAGGACCATTTCTCCCACTTTTTTAAAAAAAAAAAGAATGCCAAGAAAAAAGGGGACCTGGGTGTAAAGGGGGCGTTAACCACCCTTTTCCAATGAAGCTCAAATTTGGTCCCTCTACGGAGGGGCAAGCGCTCCCCGGACAGGGGCATAATTTCCTGAAACTAAAATGGTGGTTTGAAAGACTCCTTTTTTTTCCGGCACTTTTTAATCTGGGGTCATGCAGGTTTTTGGGGTCATGCTGCGTTAGGACAGGGATATCAATGTCCAGTTCAAGAACATGATGGGTTTAAATCTACTGCCTTTGGCACTTTTTAAATTTGTGGTATGCAGGTTAAGGGGCAGCTGGGAAAAAACAGGGAAAGTAAAGGGCTGGTTTTTTTTTTTGTGGGGGTTTTTTAACCAAGTGTGTTGCCCAAATGTACAGTACCATTTGATGTTTTGGAGTTTAAACCACTTCTCCACCTTTTTTGGGGGTTTAAAAATTTTAAGGTGTTGTTGCTCTCCCATAACTTTAATGGCATCGATCAAAATTTCATGACCACGAAATCTTGTCGAGATTTGGGCGTACACCCTCACCGTGTCGATGCCAACGTAATCGCTCAAACTAGTCAGAAACGCAAAATTTTTTGCCCCCCGCCTGATGCAACTGTTGTTCGATCCTGGGGGTTGGAATTTGCTAATGCGGTTCAGCATTGCAACAGTTAACCCTCCAACTGGGCTGGGCCAGGTGCAGCACTTCCTCTCCTGCTGACTCCTTTAAAAGGCACCTCCTACCAACAGTCTGTGCCTGAGTATTGGTGTTGTTGGGCTAAGGCCTGTTTAACTGGGCTAAGTCCTGTCTTTGTCATGTTCCTGCATTTGGAGTCTTGTTTCTGGGCTCTCCCTCCTGGCGGAGTTCGTGTTCCTGTGTTGTCCCTTCTGGCGGAGTTTGTGTTTCTGTGCGTTCCCTCCTGGCGGAGTTCGTGTTCCTGTGCTGTCCCTCCTGGCGGAGTTCGTATTCCTGTGCTGTCCCTCCTGGCGGAGTTCGTGTTCCTGTGATGTCCCTCCTGGCTGAGTCCTGTGTCCCTGTGCTGTCCCTCCTGGCGGAGTCCTGTGTCCCTGTGGTGTCCCTCCTGGCGGAGTCCTGTATTTCTGTGCTGTCCCTCCTGGCGGAGTCCTGTGTCCCTGTGCTGTCCCCCTGGCGGAGTCCTGTGTTCCTGTGCTGTCCCTCCTGGTGGAGTCCTGTGTTCCTGTGCTGTCCCTCCTTGGAGTCCTGTGTTCCTGTGCTGTCCCTTTCCCGGTGGGGTCCTGTGTTCCTGTGCTGTCCCTCCTGGTGGAGTCCTGTGTTCTGTGCTGTCCCTCCTGTGGAGTCCTGGTTCCTGTGCTGTCCCCCCTGGTGGAGTCCTGATTTCTGTGCTGTCCCTCCTGGGGGAGTCCGTGTTCCTGTGCTGTCCCTCTGGTAGAGTCCTGTTCCCTGTGCTGTCCCTCCTGGCGGAGTCCTGTGTTCCTGTGCTGTCCCTCCTGACGGAGTCCTGTGTTCCTGTGCTGTCCCTCCTGGCGGAGTCCTTGTGTTTTTGTGCTGTCCCCCCCCTCGCGGATTCCTGTGTTTCCATGCTTTCCTCCCGGAGTCCGTGTCCCTGTGTTTCCCTCCGGCGGGGTCCTGTTTCCTTGCGTCCCTCCTGACGGGTCCTGTGTTCCTTTCTGCCCTCCACGGGGTCCCGTTTCCCGTGCTGCCTCCCGACGGAGTCCTGTTTCCTGTGCGTCCCTCCGACGGATCCTGTGTTCCCGTCTGTCCCTCCTGGGGGTTTGTCCCCGGGGTGTCCCCTCCGGATTCCTTGGGCTAACCCTCCTGGCGAGTTTTTCCCCGGGCTTCCCTCCTGCCCGGGGTTCGGTCCTGGCTCTCCCCCTGGCGATTCTGTCCCCGGCTTCCCCCCCCTGCGGAGTTCGCATCCCCGGGCTGTCCTCCGCGAGTTCGCGTCCCTGGCTCCCCCTCCGGGGAGTTCGCATCCCCGGGGTGTCCCCTCCTCCGGAGTTCGCTCCCCGGGGTTTCCCCCTGGCGGGGTTCCGTCCGGGCTCCCCCCCTGGGGGATTCGATCCCGGTCCCGTCTCCCCCCTTCCCCGGAGTTCGCGTCCCTGGGCTCTCCCTCCTGGCGGAGTTTTGCACCCTGGCGTCCTCCTCCAAAATTCGCTCCCCGGGGTCTCCTCCGGCGGAGTCCCGTTTCTGGCTGTCTCTCCGCCCGGGGTTGTGCCCCCCTGTCCTGTGGTGGTCCAAGCCCTCTTGTCCTCATCTGCGGCTTTCAGATCTGTAACCTCTAGGCTTTGCCCTTTTGGACTTTTCATATCTTAAGGACAGTATTCCTGCAACTTGACCTAGACCGTACATCCCTGACCCGTGGGTGGAACCTGCCCCCAGGGTTTCCCGGGGTCCACTTTCCCTTTTATCCTTTCAAGGGGTTTCCTTTTTGTTTCCTGTATACTTTTGTTTGCTTTAATAAAACTTGAAACGTACGTATACTCGGGCCATGGACCCAGGGGACGTAAGTCTGCCCTAAAAAACAAATACGGATAGGACTAAGGGGCCGCCCTCGCTGAATCGGCTTCAAACGGAAAGGTTTTTCCTTCAAACACGCCTCCCAATTACCACAATCCTCCACAAACTCCCATACAAACCTCTCTCAAGATTAGCTTTCTTTTCCCATGCTGGTCCTGGGTATTACCCCGATCAACTTCCATTCTGGGTTTTGAAAGTGTCTTTTTTTGCTTGTCTTCACCACCGGTTCCCTACTCTGGATTCTGCTCTTGTTCTTCTCTCCTCCCCTTTGTATGGCTTAAATGAACTTACCCCTGCCCTGTTTTTCCAAAGCCCCCTTTTTTTTTTCTGGTGAAATCTTCTAAGATTCCAAAACAAGTGAGGCTTCCATTCCTGCCCCCTTAATCCCGTCCGCATGCAAGACTTCAAAACCCCAGTCGGGTTTTTTCAAAATCTCCAAGCCTTTTTTTGTCGTGGAAGTTCCAAACCCCGTGCGCAAGAAGAAATTTCAAGTCCCCAAAACCTTTGGGAATCAAAAAACCAATTTTTCTGGCTTAGCCCCTCTAGACTTCTTTTTCTCTTTGGAACCGGTGACACAAAAACATTTGGCACCACATACTGTACCAATTCTTCGTTTCCCGCTCAAGCAGCCCCCCCACTTCTGATCCTGTGTTGGACTCTGTATCCTCTACTTCTCTTGCCTCTTCTCCTGGAACCCCTGAGGCTGCCCCAGTTATTTCTGCACCTTCTCCTACCTTGTGTGATTCGGCAGGTCAAGTACCAGCCCAGATTATGCCTGAACCTGCTTCTGTACCAGCAATGGTCACAATGTCATCTGATCTGTCTAGTCCCGTTGCCACATCGTCCCCTGATTTATATGATTCGTCGTGTCAAGTACCAGCTTTGATTGCGTCTGAATCTGTCTACCATGTACCCGGACCAACTTCTTGTTCTCCTGCTTTGCAACTGAGCGTAAAGGATCACAAGCCCCGCCCAGAGTATGTACATGTTGGGGAGTGCATACCTGTCAAGGTGTACTCTCGCTGCAGCCCTCCTCTGGCAGCTGCCTTCTGTGTCCAGTCTACACCTTTCACAGTTATAGTGCTGGCGGAGTTCATGTTCCTGTGCTGTCCCTCCTGGTGGAGTTCGTGTTACTGTGCTGTCCCTCCTGGTGGAGTTCATGTTCCTGTGCTGTCCCTCCTGGTGGAGTTCCGTGTTCTGTTGTGCTGTCCCTCCTGGTGGAGTTTTCCCCATGTTTTTTTCCTTTGGTGCTTTTCCTCCCCTCCTGGCGGAGTTCGTTGACCTGTGCATTGCCTCCTGGCGGAGTTCGTGTTACTGTGCTGTCCCTCCTGGTGGAGTTCATGTTCCTGTGCATTGCCTCCTGGTGGAGTTCATGTTCCTGTGCTGTCCCTCCTGGCGGAGTTCGTTGACCTGTGCATTGCCTCCTGGCGGAGTTCGTGTTACTGTGCTGTCCCTCCTGGTGGAGTTCATGTTCCTGTGCATTGCCTCCTGGCGGAGTTCATGTTCCTGTGCCGTCCCTCCTGGCAGAGTTCGTGGACCTGTGCATTGCCTCCTGGCGGAGTTTGTGCTACTGTGTTGTCCCTCCTGGTGGAGTTCATGTTCCTGTGCATTGCCTCCTGGCGGAGTTCGTGTTCCTGTGCTATCCCCCCTGGTGGAGTTCATGTTCCTGTGCTGTCAGTCCTGTCCTGTGGTGGTTCAAGCCAGCTTGTCCTCATCTGCAGCTTCTGGATCCGGATTCCGGACCTCTAGGCTTTGCCCTTTTGGACTTTCCATATCTTAAATTGATCTTCTTGTACGTAGGCAATGGAGTGATTCCTTAAAGGGGTTTTCTCACCACAGGCTTTCAGACATGAGCTGTCTCTCTCTGCCTTACCACTTTAAATCCAGGGGCGGGTCTCTCTTAGTAAAAGACATGAGCATCTGAGGAAGCGGACTGCGCTCCGCGAAACGCGTTATGCTTCACGAATAAATTATTTTATTTTTCACTTTTATATAAGCTAAGCGCCTTTTTTAATAGCGCTCTCACAAGCCGCCCCAAATTTATAGTTTTGGATCTCCAATCCTATCTTCTGGCATTACGAACCCTAGTGTCCTCGTGGCACTATTTGGCGGGGACGGACAGGAGCTGCTGTTTCTTTCTCCACTGGCAAAGTACTAAACGTTATTTCGTGCTGTACCGTAATTTGTACAGCCGAACCAAGTGAGTATCTGTTTTTTAGCTACCTTCCAGTGATTTTATCTCCAAAAGGACCCCAGCTGCGCTCTTTATTCTTTGTAGCATCTCTCCACTGGATTGGCGTCTACACCGTGAGATACCTGTACGATCCAGAGGAGATCATCCCTTCAGAGAGAGAGAGGATGTCACAGCTTTCCCTAACTCCTAAAATTGTCAGTTCTCATGCCTGCAGAACTGTCACCTCCCTCCCAGGTTCCACAAGCAATCCTTATAATCAGAACACCTGCACTGGTGTAAACAGTTATAAATACAGCCTGAAATTATTAAACAAACGTGAGAAATAAACAGTGTATAAGGCTTTGTTATATCGGGGGGGAAGCAGAGTGTATTATGGTGCGTTATATGGGTGATGGGAGCAGAGTGTATAAAACTGTGTTATATGGATGAGGGGATCAGAGTGTATGAAGCTGTTTTATATGGGATGGTGTTGCAGGGAGTATAATGATGTATATATGGGTGGTGGAGAAGTGTGTTATATCGGCGGGGAAGCAGAGGGTATTATGGTGTGTTATATGGGTGACGGGAGCAGCGTGTATTATGGTGTGTTATATGGGTGGGGGGAACAGAGTGTATAAAGCTGTGTTATATGGATGAGGGGAGCAGAGTGTATGAGGCTGTATTATATGGGTGGGGGAGCAGAGTGTATAAGGCTGTATTATATGGATGAGGGGAACATAGTGTATAAGGCTGTGTTATGTGGGTAGGGAAGAGTGAATCTAGCAGCTATAGACTCAGTAATTGCCCAGATCCTTCTCATAGAGCTGTCACTGGTAGAGAAGTAGAGAGGAGATCAGGCAGCCTTTATTACACAGTTTAGGGTGCTGTGAAAGACGACAAACTACTAGAATAATCTGAATGCCCATGGGTGCAGATACTACACTAAAAAATAATCTTTATTAATAACAATTAAAAATGGGGGGAAATCCCAATAAACAATTACTATTTATAGAATATAGAAATAAGCGGCCCACCCGCCCCGAAAGGGAGGACCCCACAAAGGAACACCCTACCAAAAACTAACAATGCTACACAAACTACAAGACAAGGAACAATACCTCTACAGATACGACCAATAACTCCAAACCAACAATTAAATAAAAAAGACATACAGTCAATACAGCAATCTCCTTTCAACCTTTAATATACATCATACACATTCCGACGCGTTTCTCCCACTAATGATGTGGGTTCATCAGGGAGAACAGAGTCAGGATAAGATTGCCACAAAATGAGGATAATGTGGCCAAGATATAGAACATCCATATAAGTATATAGATATAATGCTTAAGTCCCTTAAAAGAGAAATAGGGATAAGGACGCCCGGGCTTCCAATCCTGCAATAGCAGTGACAAATATTGCTGTGGATGAAGATACAAGGAAGCAGTGAGAAAAGACAATGAGAATATAGACACAGACCGCACAGAAAGTTTCATTTTCACACAGCTCAGAGGGAAGAGAGTGTAGGCAGTCAATCACAGCACATGGGGCGTTTCCCACACAGGGGGCGTGTCCAGACCAGGGCTGAACTAAATTTCAGGCAGCCAATTACAGCAACGGGGGCGTAGCCTGACCTCAGGCTGCAGTTTTATGTGTAGAACACACAGATTAGCTCATAGCTGCTAGGCTAAATGATTTAGGTAATATAAATCAGTTGCAAAAGTGCTTATTTTTACTGTCCCCATCATTACAGAGATGATCTTTGTAGCGAGAAAACCCCTTTAATTCAAACCGGTCAGCCTGGAAGAATCAGTGCACTCGAGGCAGCTTCTCCTCATTAGCATTGGATATATGATGTGAGCATTGTGAGGAGGCAATGATAAGAACATTGGGGGCCCCGTAACAGGGATGTTACATCATCAACTTCTACCTTCTATCTTGAATATCTGTCCTCCACAGACCGCCATGGACATGACCTGTAACCATGCAATTACTCAACATGCAAGAATAAAGCCCCGGAGTCCGCGTCCTTGCTTCGCACTGTTCTGCTGCCCAATCAGCCCTTCCATGAGGAGACTGCAGAGTGCTGACTGGTCATGGCAGTTGGGAGCCATAGGCCGGGCGGAAGAGCCATTTTTATACACCATTTACAATATATTGTAATACCCATGAGCTTGTAGGGCAACCAACACAACCAGGATGGCTTTAAACAGGATTTATTGAACTTAGATATGCAATTGCAGATATTCCAGGAATGGAAAGTCTCTGACTCAGTCACCATGAGTTCTCCGGGAACCATTTCTTGTGTCTTTCTTCTCTTTGACATGTTTTTCAATGGTGACCGTGTGGGATGGGAGTCATCCTCTCTTCCATACATTGTTTTTCCATGTCGTTCATTTCATGCATCTTTCTCCTCTTCAACAATGTTCCTTGATGGAGCCTGTGGGATGGAAGTCTCCCTCTTCTTCCATACATTGTCGTTCCATGTTCTTCGAAGCTCCATTTGCTCATGGCACTGGGTCGTCGACCATTGTGATCTTCAGTCTCACCATCGATACGCCTTCATTCCCAGTAGAGTTGACCATTGTCATCATCAGCCTCATTCTAGAAGGTCCTTCATCTTCAGAAGGTAAATCAACCATTGTCATCTTCAGATAGTCATTCATCCCCAGTAGGGTCATTGATCATTGTTATCTTCAGTTTCACCCTTTCAGTTCCTTCATCCCCAGTAGGATTGTCAACCATTATCATATTCAACCTCACCCTTGAAGATCCTTCATCCCTAGAATAGTCATCGGCCATGGTCATTATCAGTCTCACCTTTATAAATATGTCATCCCCAGTAGGATTGTTGGCCATTGTCATCTTCAGCCTCAACTCTTGAAGATCTTTCATCGCTAGAATAATTGTCATCCATGATCATTGTCACTCTCACCTTTATAGGTCTTTCATCCCCAGTAGGGTTGTTGGCCATTGTCATCTTCAGCCTCATCCTTGATGGTCCTTCATTGCTGAATAGTTGTCAGCAATGGTCATAATCAGTCTCACCTTTATAGGTCTTTCATCCCTATTAGCGTTATTGACCATTGTCATCATCAGCCTTATCCTAGAAAGTTCTTCATCTTTAGAAGGTTAATCAACCATTGTCACCTTCAGCTTCATCCTTGATGGTCCTTCATCCCCAGTAGGCTAGTTACTATGTTTATCAATTGTTTTGCGATATCTATTGGATAATAGTATGAGTCTTACATGTGTCTTGTCAGTTTTAATTAGTTTCTTGTTGAGCATTGGTTGTTGTTACAAGAACCACCTTTTTGTGATATAATGAGGAGATGATTGCACTGTTAATTAGCTTGAAAAAGACTCAAAGTGTTGGGTCGAATCGTTGCCCTCTGATGTACTGGGATTCTTTTTGAATAAAAAACACCTATGCTGGCGCCTATTGCAATAGTTTGTGCAGTTTTGAAGGTGGAGGTGAGGCTGCTTCCATGAGGTGTTGGAAGTGACAACATAAAGGAACTTTCTGTGCTGTCCAAACTGCATATTCATCCCCAGTAGGGTCATGGCCATTGTCCTATCTTCAGACACCCTTGAAGGTCCTTCATCCTCCAAAGAGTCATCAACCATTGTCATTGCCAGCCTCATTATTGAAGGCCCTTCATCGCTAGAATAGTTGTCGGCCATGGTCATCGTCAGTCTCACCTTTGTAGGTCTTTCATTCCCAGTAGGGTCAACAACCATTGTCAGCCTTATCCTAGAAGGTTCTTTATCTTCAGAAGGTTAATCAACCATTGTCATCTTTAGCCTCACCCTTGAAGGTCCTTCATCCCCATCAGGGTCATCGACCATTATCATTGCCAGCTTCATCCTTGATGGTCCTTCATCCTCATTAGGGTTGTTGGCCATTGTCATCTTTAGCCTCACCCTTGAAGGTCCTTCATCCCCACCAGGGTCATCGACCATTGTCATTGCCAGCCTCACCCTTGAAGATCCTTCATCCCCACCAGGGTAATCAACCATTTTCATTGCCAGCCTCATCCTTGAAGATTGCCTAAAGCACTTAAATCCATGGGACAGTATACAGGAAAACCCACATGAGGACCCTCGGTGAGCGCTGGCTGCCCACAAGACGCAGCAAAATAAACCTGTGTATTCATTTTCAAGCTGCAAATCAATTCAGTCAAATTTAATTACAAACATTGGAGAAGTCTAAAAATCACTGAAAATGATTAAAGAATTAAAACAGATTTTGTTAAGTTTAATTTAATTCCAATAAGTCTGTTTTTGGAGGGTTGTGAAGAGGCCTCCACGTTCAGCGCACACATCAGACCCCGGTATTCCCGTGTGCAAACCAATTTCAAGTAAAACTAGCAGCCGTTAATTTTCATGAGCCGCTCATTTGCATATTGCTCATTACATTTTAATATCTGGGAACATTACATTTAAATAATAATTTAAATAATAAGACAATCCTGAGCGCGAACCTTCCTCAGCCTCAGCTCTCTTTTCAGGCTGTTCTATCAAGCATGGAAATTGTACCAATAATAGCAATGAGCGCGACACGGGCGGCAATTTCTGCCAATTTATTTTAGAAATGTTTTATTAGGCCGAGCTGATGATGTCTCTGATGAATGTGCCGGGGAGGCTCCACTCATAGCGCTCCATCTTCTGTCTAGTCAATATCTCGTTTATTTAGAAGTCACAGAGCAATAAAGCCGCCATTACACTAAGTACAGTCCATTAGCTCCCCCAAATTTCGCTCCACTTTCCCCCCGGGCAGGCATTCTTAAATTTACCTTTAAATTTCAATGAATGGCCAAATTTTTTTGCCATAAACCCGCCCGGATTTACGCCCGGGTGGCAGAAAAAAAATGGTAAAAAGATGGCCCGCAGCCGTAAGATTGAAGCAGTTTCCATGAGACTTGTTACTACAGGAGGGAAATTGTCAGAATTAAAAAGTTTTTAAAAAAATTTGGGCAAAATTTCCATGGCCCCGAGACATGGCTTAAAAGGGGGAAAACTACGTTTCTAAACCCTGCACTGTTTCCCTTTCTTTTCCCTGGGGCTCCTTTTTTTCCCCCCAAATGGCCCACAATGTTTCCCCCTTGCTAAAGGGGTTATGGTTTCATTTCTTGTCTACGATCCAGCACTGCTTTCTTGCTCCTTGCTGATGGTTTCCTGCTTTCCCTATGGTCCCCTTTTTTTGGCTTTCCGGGTTTTTTTTGGGGATGGTTTCCTATTTTTCACTAGGGCCCTTTTGCACTGCTTTTTCTGCTCCTCACCAGGGTCTTCCAGACACATGTACTATGGGGTGGATTTTGCACCCATTTTGATTTTTTTTTAAAAATTTTAACTGTTGTTTTAAAAATGTTTTTTGACGGGCGCCTAGGGAACCCTGTCTGTGGCCTATGGGCTCCTGCAAATGGAAAACCCCAGATGCCCAACATTAGTGTTTAAATTTTGGGCCCAAAGGGTGATAGAGGTGTCCCCTCCTTCTTTTAACCACCCAGATGCTGCTGCCAAATATTTCACCAAGGCCCTAGGGGGTTTAAAACACCGGGGGATCCAACGGGGGCCCACCGGGCCCACTATAAAAATGGGACATCACCGCTCCCTTCCCCTTCGGGTTTTAACTTTCCTTGCAGAATCCCCAAAACTATTTTTTTTCTAAAACCCCTGGTTATAGAATTACAAAGACCCAAACCCTCTGCCCCCTGCCTTCGGTTTTAAACAGGGGTTCACCATTGCTGCACTCTATACAGGCTTTAGCTAAAATTTTTGTCACCGGGGGAAACAAATTTTTACCATGCCCACCCAACTTTTTTAGGCCACACATCTTTTACAGCCCAACACCCACCAACCCCAAAAACGCACCCAAAAATTTAAAATTTCATGATTAAAAAAAAACCCTTGGGAGACGTCAGATTTGGCCTTCGCCTTTTTTATGTATTTTGCACCAAAATCCTGTTGTCGCCCTATTTTATACATATATGAACAGTCGAAACCCCAAACCCAACCCACAGTTTGCCAGCCCGACCAATTTGAATGCGCCTACGTTATGTTTTTCAAGCCACCCCACTACCAAAATTTTTGACTTTTTCCCAATACATTGGGCCACTACACCCCAAAACCTCAAGCCCTTCCCAGCCGGCGGCGCCTCTGACCGGTCGCCCAATGTTTTCAGGTCCCAATTTCCCAAGATATCAAATCTGCGGTGCGAGGGCTTTACAGTCATGGGAGAAGTTTTTGTTTTCATTGGTGTCATATTGGGAAACATAAGGTTTTACTTTGATCACTTTTCATGATTGTAGGGATTAAATTACAATAGTTATTTTTGCCCCTTTGCCCTTTTTTTTACTGGGTTTTTTTCTTTCATTGGGGAATTGGGCAAAATTTCACACGGGGTTTGTGGATAACGTTTTTGGGGTTTGATTAAAAAACGGGGAATTTTTCCCCAATAAAAAAAAACCCAGAAATTTCCCTTATTTTATTGATTTATTTAAAAATTTTTTTTTAAAAAAGGCTTTTAAAATGTAAACAAAAGAAGTGCCCCAATTTTGTATTTTAAAATTTTAAAAGCCCCAATAAAAAAAAAAGGGAATTTTTTAACCAAAAAACCCCCTTTTAAAAAAATTTTTTTTTTGTTTTTCCCCTTTTTTTTTTAAAAAAAAACAAAACCCCGGGGGGGGGAAAAGGGGCCCCCCAAAGGGGGGGGTTTTTTTAAACCCCCAAAAAAGGGGGGATTTTAAACCCCCCCCAAAAAAAAAGGGGGGGGGGGCCCCCCAAAACCCGGAAGGGGGGGGGGTCCTTTCCCCCCCGGGTTCAACCCCAAAAAGGCCCCCCCCCCCCTTTTTTTTTTTTTTTGGGGTTTAATTAAGTTTGGGGGGGGAAAAAATTTTTAAAAAAAAATTTTTTTCCCCTTTTGGGGTTTTTTTTTTTTTTAATTTTTTTAAAAAAAAAGGGGGGGGAAAAAAAATCCCCCTTTGGGGGGTTTTTTTTTTTGGTTTTTAAAATTTTTTTTTTTCCCCCCCCCCAAAAAAAAAAAAAAAAGAAAGGGGAAAAAAAAAGGGGTTTGGGAAAAACCCCCCTTTAAAAAAACCCCGTTTTGGGAAAGGCCCCAAAATTTAAAAACCCCCCAAAAAAAAAACCCGGGAAAGGGGAAAAAAAAAAAATTTTCCCCCGTAAATTTTCCCCCTGGGAAAAAACCCCACAAAAAAAAAAAAAATTAAAAAAAAAAAAACCCTTTTTAAAAAAAAAAAAAATTTTTAAAAAAAGGAATGAAAAAATTAAAAGGGGAAAAAAAATTTTTGTTTAATGGGTGGGGGTTTAAAACCGTTTTGGGGGGGGGGGGGGGGGGGGGGAAAAAAACCCCTTTTTAAAACCCCAAAAAAGGCCAAAAAAGGGGCCCCCCAAAAGGGGCCCCAAAACCCCAAATTTCCAAAAAATTTTTTTTTTTTTTTTAAATTTTTTCCCCCCCCCAAAAAAAAACCCTTTTTGGGGCCCCCAAAAAAAGTGGCCCCTTTTTAAAATAGGGGGAAAAAAAATTTCCCCCAAGGTGGAAAAGGGGGAAAAAAATTTTTTTTTTTAAAAAAAAAAAAAAAAGGGGGGAAAAAAGGGGGGGGGAAAAAAGGGGAAACCCAAAAAAAAATTTTTTTTTTAAAAAAGGGGGGGGAAAACCAAAAATTAAAAGGGGGGGGGAAAAAAAAAGGGGGGTTTGGGGGGGCCCCCCGGGAATTTTTAAAAAAGGGGGGGGAAAAAAAGGGGGGAAAAAAAAGGGGGGAAAAAAAATTTTGGGAAACCCGGGGGGGAAGGGGGGAAAAAGGGGGGGGGGCCAAAAACGGGGTTTTAAAAAAAGGGGGGGAAAAAAGGGGAAAACCGGGGGGGAAAACCCCCGGGGGGAAAAGGGGGGGAAAAAATTTGGGGGAAAAGGGCCTTGGGGGGGGTGGAGGAAAAGGGAAAAAAAGGGTTGGGGGAAAATGGGAAAAAGGGGGGGGGGGAAAAAAAAAAAAAAGGGGGTTAAGGGGGGGGGGCCCCCAAAATTTTTAAAGGGGGGGGTTTTTTGGAAAAACCCTTAAAGGGAAGGGGGGGAAAAAAAAAGGGGGGAAAAAGGGGAAAAAAAAAAAAGGGAACCGGGGGAAAAAAAAGGGGGGAAAAATTTTTAATTTTGGGCCCCAAAAACCCTTGGGGGGAAATTAAAAAGGGCCCCAAAAGGAATTTTAAGGGGGCCCCAAAAATTTTTTTTTAAAATAAGGGGCCCAAAAAAAGGGGCAAACCCCCAAAAAAAAAAAGTAAAAAAATTTAAAAAAACCCCCCAAAAACCCCCCCTTTTTTTAAAATTTAAAAAAAAAAATGGGGCCCAAAACCCCCCTTTTTTGGGGAAAAAATTAAAAATTTTTTTCCCCCCCAAAAATTTTTTCCCCCGGGGGGGAAAAAAAAACCCCCAAAAAAAAAGGGGGGCCCCTTTTGGGGGAAAAAAAGGGGGCCCCCAAAAAAAAAGGGGGCCCCCCTTTTGGGGGGGGGGGAAAAAAAAAAAAAAAAAAGGGAAAATTTAAAAAACCCCCCCAAAAAAAAAAATAAGGGGGGGTTTTAAAAAACCCCAAAAAGGGGGTTTTGGGGGGAAAAAAAAAAAGGGGGGGGCCCCCCCCCCAAAAAAAAAGGGCCTTTTTCCCCCCCCCAAAAATTTTGGGGGGGAGAAATTTGGGGGGGGAAAAAAAAAAAAAAAACCTAAATTTAAAAAAACCCAAAAAATTTTTTTTTCCCAAAGGGGGGGCCAAAAATTTTTCCGGGGGCCCCAGAAGGGAAAATTTTTCCCCCCCAAAAAAAGGGAAAAAATTTCCCCCCCGGGGCAGCCTTTTTAAAAAAAACCCCCCCCCTTAAAATTGGGCCCCCCCACCCGGGGGGAAAAGGGGGGGGGGCCAAAAAAGGGAAAAAAGGGGGGGGAAAAACCTTTGGGGGGGGGGGGGGGGGGGGCCCCGGGTTTAAGGGGGGAAAAAAATTTTTTTGGGGCCCCCAAATTTGGGTTTTTAAAAATTTTGGGGGGAAAAAAATTTAAAACCAAAAAAAAAAAAAAACCCCCCCCAAAGGGGGGAAAAAAAATTTTTTTTTTTTTTAAATTTTAAAAAAAAAATTTTAAAAAAAAAAAAATTTAAAAAAAACACCCCCCGGGGGGGGGGCCCCCCCCCCCCAAAACCAAAATTTTAAATTAAAAAAAAAGGGCCCCCGGGGGCCCCCCTTTTTTTTTGGGGAAAAAAAAATTTTCCCCCCCCAAAAAATTTTTCCCTTTTTTTTAAAAAAAAAAATTTTTTGGGAAAATTTTTCCCCTTTTTTTTTCCCCGGTTTAAAAAAAATTTTTTTTAAAAAAAAACCCCCGGGGGGGGGGGTTTTTTTTTTTAAAAAAAAACCCCCTTTTTTTTTTTCCCCCCCCCCCCCAAAAAAAAACCCCCCCCTTTTTTAAAAAAAGGGGGGGGGGGCCCCCCCCAAAAAAAAATTTAAAAAAAAAAAACACCCCCCCCTCCGCCTATCAGAGTTTACAGAAGGGAAATGATAGAGAGTAATGTGTGCGGGGGGACTTCAAAATGATCAAAAAATAAAAACAATCATCCAATTAAAGATAAGTTCATCTCATAGTCGCTCATTGCTTGTCAATATGTGAAGCGAAACGTTTTGATGGTCGTGTCGCTTTCACTAGAAGGATGGAGGCTTTGCATCAATCGAGATCACATGGATGAAGCGTGGGGCCGCCTCAGCAGTCGTGCGTCTCGTGGGGTCAGTGCAGCATCCGTCAGTCTGTATCACTGTGTCTCACCGCACTCCATAGTTGTGTCCCAGTGTGAGGCCAAAACTTGTCTCAGCCTCGTCCCTAGTTATGGATAAGTCCGGCACATTCTGCCGCGCCACATTCATAACTGTGTCTAACCTCATGAATCTGGTACATGACGCCTCCTAAGATTTGGCGCGTGTAGAACTGTCGAGGGCGTCAGACACAGGTTTAAAGATGTCGCACAACGGCAACAACAGCTTTTTGGCACAAAGCAGGAAACGGCCTCAGCAGCCTCGTTCATACCTGTGGCCCCAAGTACTGGTCACAGCAGACAAATCATCAGCAGACTGGACACCACTGACGTCACTTCAGGTGAAGGAAGCGAAGCACCGACCCCAGACCCCGCTCCGTGCACCGAAGAACCAAATGGTGACTGGTCAGGACGCGGCAGAGGAGATGTGCAAACCCTGGACTCCGAGGTGGGATCCCGCTCACTTCACTTTGTGCATTGTCTCCTGATGTTTTCCAACACGTTGGATTCCCGGAGATGCTTCATGCTTCGTGTTTCCAGAGGGGGATAGGTTGACCAGGTTTGGTTTAGACCAGTTCATGGCTTTAGTTTTTTCCAAAGATCTGTAAATTAAGGCAATTACAGACGATTGCAGATGATGGACTCCTGCGGGATGTTGGTTTTTGCTGAAATGTGTCATGATCACGCCCGACAGACCCCCAGCTTTGTGCTCTGGCCCCCGGCCACGGCCGTCACGACGAAAACCATGGTTTTTGACATAAGGTTTTCCAGTGTGAACTCTGTCTGCTACCTCTGGATTCTTAATTTATTCCTGGCCAACGCCCGTGGCCAGGAATCTTCCAGCACTATTTGGGTTAACCTGTTCCTTTGTTGATTGACAACTCCATTCTCCTATTACCTCTGTTCTACCTTCCCCTGTTCCCTATTTAAGGTCTCTGCTTCCTGTCTTCATTGCCTGCTATATGGTTTCCTCTGCCTGTTTTTCATATTGGATTCTTCTGTCTTCTTTGACTCTTGCTTGGACTCTGGTTACTCTCCTGTCACCTCTTTCTGTACTGCGCTGCCCGTTCGTTGCTGACTCGGCCCATCTAACCTCTCCTGTTTGTTCCGTGTTTGTTCGTCTTCGTCTGGTGTCTCACTTGGCTCAGTGTAGATCTCAGTCTTCTGGTTGGGGCCGACCTATTAAGGAGTCGGGTACCCTGAAAGGCAGGGACAGAGGTTGGGACCAGCGCCAGGGCCTCACTCCGTCCGTGTCTCCGTGTGCTTCCCTGACAGTCCCTTACGAAATGTATAAATTTTAGGTTTAAGTCATTTTGTCATTTTGTTTTATTAAAAATGTTTGTCCATTCGGCTTCTGCAGAGTTGATGTATTTGAGGCAAATTACAGAATCCTGTTCACACTAAAATCCATCAGCGAGCTCGCCTGGCGGCTCCATCTCCAGCGACTCCCGTCGACTCACCTCTGATCAAATCAAAGCTAATGAATCGTGAGCCCCCTTGGCGGTGAATGGCTCTGCTCAGCTCTTCTTGGAGAGGTACAGTTACTGGTGTAAGGACTCAAACCCCTTAAAGGGGTTTTCGCACGACGAAGATCATAGTTTAAAATGAGGGGACCAAAAATGTAAGCCTGTCCGTCCCTGGTTACCATTAGGAAAGTGCTGTGGTTTACAGGAACGAGCTGCTTTACGTGTGCTTAGCAATGGTGTTTGAGCCCAGGTCGGGTTAGGCCCAACTACAGCATTAGTGGCTGTTGGCTGAGCGTTCTGTCCTGCCCAGGTCGCGGAGGAAAACGGACAG
>JAODAL010063641.1:0-19138 GCA_025379985.1 Phyllomedusa bahiana
TAAAGGGAAATGTGTCATCAAAAAATGACTTAGGGGGACATGTATGATGGGCGTTTTCGCAGATTTTTTGGCGTATAATGTGATGTAGATATCCTTTCTTAGCAACCTCTCTGTCTCCCACGGACCTTCAAACATAACATTGCACTGTGATTCTATTCAAAAGATTAGAATACTTTATTATGGACTGACATGATTTTTTAAAAGGGTATATAGGCGTGATCATACAGAGAAGGTAGGCATATTACAATCCAATCAAAGATAAGTATATAGCATAGGATATAGGTTACAATCCAATCAGTGTCTTAATGTAAAGATATCATTTAATTATTAAAATCATGACACCTCCCATCTACCAAAAAAAATAAAAATGAATACTCTGACATCTGTCTTAGTTACACTAATCTAATAACCTTAAATAAGCAGCAGCTATGACCTGTTATTCAAATGCCACGGTCAGACCAAATGCCTCTTAGACCAAATATTATGATGTGAGCGGAACAGAACATGTCCTTGTATCCTAGTCAGAAATTCATATTAGAACAAAGATTTAAGTTTGAAGAAGACAAGATGGAAGCCATAAATTAAAATGATTATCAAACTATCAAACGTATATTCAATTCTGTTTCATTCCTCTCTCTGATAATTTTAAATCATTTTAATTCCAATACATAGTACCCCTGATGTTCATCAAGAAGGGCTGTTTTTTGTTGGTTACCCGCAGCATTATCAATGTTAATATTCATGACATTTTGTCCTTTGGACCGTTTGGGCCCCTTTGAAACTTTTCTCTCATGAGTTAACCGATACCTTTGATCAAGATCCAGATGATGAGGCAAATAATAAAAATTTGGGTGATGATGTGGGCTATTCCGCTGAACCACCCAGAGATGCCACTGAACCAATTGAGTGGGTTAAGCTAGGAGAACCCTTTACCTGCTGGGCCTCCATTATGCTTACCCTGAAACATGTAAAAATCTATTCTATACTGTAGAACCTTAAATCTTAATGGCATCAAAAAATCTGATCACTAATGTTGTCAATGATCCTTACTATTCATTGTTTGTGTGCGTTGTGTATTCCTTTGAGTGTATGCATGAGTTCTGGATTAAACTTGATCAAAGGTTTGGGGGATCCCGTCTTCTTATTATTATTGCATGTCTTGGCAAGAAAACGCCTCTCTGTGCCAGCTTCGCTGTCGAACGTACCTCCCCTATGTGTTTGGCGCATTAGGCAAAAGCTTCGGCAATGCGCCTAACATAAAGGGGCGTGCTGTGGGCGTTCTGGGGCGGGATGCACCACATTCGAAAACACTGACGCATGTATGAATGTGGGTCGGCAAAGTAAGGTGCATTAAAGCTCCGACAGGCAGACCAATTTCAATGTTGTTGTTGTCGAAGGCGTCGAAGTTTCCCCCGGGAAATGTTTTGAGCGCACTTCGGCGCCGACATACATCAGGCGCAGTTTTCACGGAAAAACCTGTGAAAACAGGCGCTTCGATGCGCAATCTTTATACATGTCCCCCTTAATGTTTAACTCACATTTTTATGGAAATTTATTTATTTTTATTTTTTTTAATTTTCCATATCACTTTCAATATGTTTTAATCATTCTTAAGTCCTGCAGTTTTCACCTTGGCCACTAGGCCTAATAATAGTCTGACACTTCCAGTTCTGTAAAGAGAGATTTTCAGCAGTCTGCCCATTATCAGTACAAGCAGGGTCAAACTGAAAGGCGACACCAATGTGTATAGATAACATAGAATCCACCATTCACCATAGACTGACACTTCTTGTTCTGTATAGATCACTTCTCCATAGTCTCCCCATTATCAGCACAAGCGGAATTACACTGAGAGGTGACAACAATGTCTATACATAACACATGTTCCACCAGTCACAATAGGAGATGTCACAGCTCCCCCTCCCTGCACACTGACTTCTTCCCAGGTCACAGAGCATGCCAACAACACTCTCCTATAGAAGTCAATGGGACTGAGTCAGTCTTAAGGCTCCTGTGTGCATGAAGCTGCTGTAAAGCATCTCTCTGGCTGCTGACAAAGCAGTGCAAACAAGAATTCTGTCCCCACAATCATATATAGACGGCCGAAAAGAGAAATCTACAATCAGAAAATTAAAAAAAACTGCGAAAAAGAAAAGAATATGGATCAGGATCTTTATTAAATAAGTAAAAAAAAATAAGGAATAACATTCCAGATAGACAAACTAGGAGGTTTTCAGCCTCCTACCCCACATCTGATTTAACCCTTTTGGATAGTTGCAGTCGTCCATTAAGGATCTCTGCTGTTGCCGTTTGAAACGCGTCTGTGTGTTAGACAATAATTTTGTAAGTATTAGGGACTTTGCATTAGGGTTTAATAGGTACAGTTTTGTGGGATCGCCCTTGTCAAGGTGCTTATCCCGCCAAGGTCGAATTAGGGTTATTACAAAAATAGGGATAGGATAGTCTCTATATGTTTTGTCTTCCCTAAAAGAACTGTATGGATTTTTCCTGGTATGAACTGATGGGATCTTGGATGACGACACACCATCAACCAGGATCTTCTGCTTTGGATAACTGATGCCTACTGTGGATTGAGTCCTTTTTTTGACATTTTTGACATTGTGAATTTTGTACATTGGAGTCTCTACTTTAATTTAGGCAGTCCCCATGTTATGAACGGGAGAGGGACTGTAGGTTTGTTCTTAGGTTGAATTTGTATGTAATTCAGAACAGGTATTAATATTTACTAAGTGTAACTCCAGCACAAAAGATTTTTTTTTTTTGTTTCAAGGAAGGGTTTTAACATTTGTTTTGCTGTCTGTGCCCCTGTTAAAATAATTACTTAATTTTCCCCTCCTTCTTGGATGCGGAAATTGTCTTCCACAGCTACTACTGTGTGGAACTGGAACACCTCCCAAGCCCCATGGTCTCTTAATAGGGACAGTGTAAGTTTGGAAACGTTTAAGTCAGGGATGCCTAAATAATTTAGAAAAAGTTTTTTTTTTATTGAAATATAATTTTTTGGCTAAATTTATTTTTTTATTTCAGGTTTTTTGGGATGGTTCTGATTTTTCCTTTTTTTTGTTTTAAAACCTATGTAACTTTTATTATTTTTGTATAATTTAAAAAATTTAATAAAATTTATTTTAATTAATAATGTAATACTATTTTAAGATCATATTTTTTTTCTTTTATTTTTATTATTTCACACATTATTTATAAAATTATTATGTATCATTGTAATTTATTTTGAAATATATTATGTATTGTTTTCACTTGTTTTGCTATTTTATGGATTAACTGAATTTTGCTTTTATTATTTAATCTATTATTTAATGATGATGATGATGATGATTACTTCAATTATTATTTGTATTATTTTTTACTATTTTACACATTTTTATATTATTATGTTTTATTGTTATTTGTTTTTATTGAAAATTTGGCCGCTGTTTTTAAAAGAGGCACCGCCCCCGCCAGTCTTAAGCGCATTAAAAGGGCAAAAATGCATAAATTTGGCTTTTCCCCACCCAAAAATTTCATGCGCATTTTTTTCAGGGGTAGTTTTCCCTGATTTTTGAGTCCCCCTTTTACAGCGATCAAAATCATTCTAGCGTTCGGGGCAATTTTTTTGGATCAGATAATCACTTTAAAAATGCTCTCCTGTTCCAGCTGTAATGCGCCCGAAAAAGCCTAATTAAGCTATAAAAATGTAGCTTCGCTATGGCTTAGTGGCCACCCGGGGACATTGCATAGCCGCAGGCGCTTTGTAATGCCCCATCTGGGGGGCGGCGGTGATTTATAAATGTTAAATGGGGGCTGCGTCTGTATCGGGTGAAAATATCTGGTGCAGCCCTGTTCATACATGTCGCCATAAATGAGTGTATAGTGCACTAGAATGTATGATCCCGTCATATGTGGGTTCATAAATCTGGAGTGTGGCATACCTTGCATTGCATAGGAAATCTTAGGCCCATAGCTAGCATATCTGAGGCATACTGAGGCCATCAAATGTGTTGCCCTGGTGCAAACTGCGCCAAGATTTTGTGTATGACTGTTCATACATATACACAATAGGGCTATGACAGTTTTTTGGTGCAAAAGATTCCCAAAAAATGGTGCAGCCCAAATCTGACATGCCGCCTTTTATGTCTTATATTTTATTTATTTTCTAATTTATTATTTTAGATTTTAAAGAGGACCTGTCCCATAGATTATGCCCCCCTTGCTGAGGACAGCACAAGCTAGTGTAAACCAGCTGTTTTCCCCCTGTGTCCCTTTTCTTAACGGCTGAAGTTTTTGTTTTATTTAATCTCAAATCTGCAGTTTTTTTATCAGAAAGTCATTTGAAAGTCATTCAAAGAGTCCTTTTTTTCAAACCCCGTCCCCTGACAGCCCCGCCCACCTCACTGATAAACCCATTACTTTGAATAGGTAGAAACATGTGAATAACTGTCAGTGGGCGGAGCTAGCCTTTGGTGAGCGGGCGTAACACCTACTCATGAATAAGATTTGAGGGGTAAATGCTCTGACACTACAGCATCTTAAAGAATAAGGGACAAAGCGCTGGAAACAGCAGGTCTGTCACTGGCTTGTGCTGCCCTCAGCAAGGGGGGCATCACCTATGTGACAGGATCTCTTTAAGCATATTTCCCATATTTTATTATTTTTGCAGTTTTTTTTATTTTATTATTATTATTATTATTATTAATATTGTTGCAATATTATATATATATGTATATTGCATATTATATATGCCATAGTCCTTTCATTATTATGTATTATTGATATTATCATTAAAGTTTTTTTATTATTATTTAATGATTAATTGCATTCTTGTATTTTTTTATTATTATTGTTGTTTTATATACCGTGTTCTTATTTTTATACATATCCATGGGATGATTGGAGCCGAACTCGCCTCCCCACAACGTCTGTGCTTGCCAGACTGCAGAAATTCGTGATAGCATCTGCCCCCTTATCTCTCTGCAATCTCTGCTGGCAAGTAAATCAAAAATCGGAGACAGAGTTATTGTGATTAAGATGTCAAGCCAAGAGCTTTTACATCTCTAAACAGGTAATGCTTAAGAAAAGGGCGATTTTTCCGAAGACATTACCAAGAAAATTTCCATTTTTATTATTACGCACAGACAATTGTTGCAGCTGTAAATCCCACAGAAAAGCTGAGCGAGATCTAATCAGCGAGGGGAGAAAACATGGGCTTTACGGATGATGGTGATGATGTTGATGATGATGAGGATATGACAGCGGTGCTTACACTGTCATCTGCAGATATAAAACATCCATCACATCCTCAGGTTCACGTTCCTATTACGGAATCTCTTTGCTGTTGTTGTGTTTGTCCTGACTTTGGAGATTTGCACTTGAGACCATTTGTCGCCATATTTCCTCTGGGAGCGCTGGTCTGGATGGAGAAGGTCTTTTAGCGATTGCCCCTAGTACTTTTTAAAAAAAAAATTCTGATTTTTTTTCTATTTAGGGACAGTAGAATTTGCCTGTGTCGGACTTCGATGATGCGCTGTGAGAATAGGTTATTAGCATATTTAACCTTTTATTCCTATATTGCAGTGTTTATACCAACATGGCAGTCATACAGTAAAAAGTTGGATGCTACTTATTGTAAAATTTGTAAACTATTCACTTTTTTAAGTGAAGACTATGGTAGGATTGGCAGAAGAAGACCTAGGACTTCTCCAAACATTGTCAGCTCCTATTATCCATGTCTAGCCACCCAGATGCATAACTTAAAGTGGTGACTGAAGAAGACTGGATGGTCTTCTTCACTCCCGGCTGCCGATCCGTTCTTCCCAGCTGAAGCATGAACCGTTCATCATTCATGTGACAGCTCCAGCCAATCACAGTCTCCAGCGTCGTCTGCACGTGACCTCTGTGGCCTGTAATTGGTGGGAGCTGTCACATGCCGTTCCATGCTTCAGCTGGGATGAGCGCATCACCAGCCAAGAGTGAAGAAGACCATCCAGGAGGTAAGTATGAGGTTTATCTTCTATTTTTACTCCTACCCCAATGGACTAACGAGCATGAATAGGTCTCAGAACACTCCTTTAAGTCTTCTAGACCATGTGTTATGTACAATACTGGTGTCTTCTTATGTGACAAAAAGGTTTTAGGGCCTCCTCAGGGTGCAGGACCTGGTCGTAACTGCTCCCTATGCTCCCTACAGCTATACCATTCTATTGGTTCTCATGCACCCCCACCCCCCACCCACCCCACACACACACTTTTACCAGCTATTGGTGCCCCATTTTGCTAATGAGTCAAATGGGCAGTCAATTCCTCTCAATTCTTAATCAGAACAGTGCCCAGGTTCATGTCCTACAGTGTAGGACAGTAGTACTGCCCTCTTGGCTGTTCATAGACTTATTGCATAGACTGCCAGAGCAAAAAGAGGCGTGAAGCTAAGCGCTCTCCCTGTTAAAAACTGAGTGGTGTGGATCACCCACCTGACAGTCCAGGCCTTAATTAGCCTAATGCTCATCAAAGCTACTGATACCGATAATTAGAGAATGAAGTGGAAAAATCAAAAAGTGCAGGAAACCAATGGACTGCTGGCTAGGCTTGGCTGATAAGAGCTCATATTTTTTGGAGATGCCACAAGTCCTCTTTAAGGCCCCTAGGACACAGTGAAAAAACAGTAAGAGGATCCCCACATACCATGTACTATTTATGATATTGGATTCTTATGTGGCAGAGGGACCCTCAAGCTCCCACACATCACCGCACGGCTGACAAGATCTGATATTTTTTAGAGATGGCACAAGCCCTTTTTGAAGCCCCTAAAGCCCTTTAGTCCTCCCCCACACAAACTGCTACCTCTATGCCCCCGATCGCTGACTACTGATATGACTACTGTCTACACAACCTTTCACAGTGCTCACAGTAGATCTTATAGAAGTTGGCTAATGTGTGAGGTTCCTTGGACCCATTAAAGGGGGTTTATTTTAAGGGCCCACTCTCCATCCATGCAGAATATGTGCGCATCAATTAAGCCTAATAGGACAATTGTGACTTGTTCTAGATGAGATGTGCCTATTGCCTCCAAGTAAGGCTATGTTTACCTGGACCTTCTGAGTTTTATAGCATTGGGGGGGTGCTTTAGTATCCCAGTGGACCAGTCCAACTTTGGATATCTTGAAGCTCCAGGGCTTGGAGCAGTTAACGTTATTCATTGGTGTTCCTTATCCAGGTACTTATGAAATCATACTGCACCTTAAAAGAGTTATCCAGGTTAGAAAACCCATTGTTATACACCCGGTTATAAAATTCTAAGGGTCACATGTGAAAACGGTCTAGGTCTGAGACTTTCATTGTTGGCCATAAAAAACATCAGAGCGCCCCTCTCATATTTCAGAGCAATATATGAAATAAAAGAGGAGCTCTGATTGGTTCCCATGAGCGTTGATTGCTTTGGGCAACATAGACAGTCTTAGAGCTAGACAGTTTTCATATATTTCCCCCTATGTTTATAGAGAGGGGGTCCTTAATTTAGGATACTTTTTTAGGTAGATATCTTACTCTGGAGGACCTGTCCGATCCTGCGTTACAAAGAGTCCATTGATGTGAACAGGGGCTGTGCACTGTCCAATTTCTCTTGTGGTGACACTGCAGGAAAATACATTTCCCCACAAATGTCAACTAATTGCTGGGAGTCCCCACGAGGAGAAACTTTGTGATCAACTTATTGTCAAAGGACCCTTCCAACAAGAAAGGACTGTGCAAAGTGGAGAATCCCTTTAAGTAGGTCCTCTAATAAACTGGATCTACCTCCATTATAATTGTACATTAAAGTGGGTGTCAAACTTTGTGAATCTGCAGAATGTGGGATATGAACATAATAGAGTAGGATCCCCTGCTTGTGGCCCCAAGTCTATGAGCCAGAACAGAAAGACAATCTGCAGGGGCAGCAGAGTCCTTTGCAAACATCCCAGATTGTGCGGGAGACTCCTGCAAACAGGGGAGACCTTCCGCTCCCATGGGAGAGTTGGTGAACCTCCCGCAGCCAAAAGTCTGCAGGAGGCTCTTTAAGAAAAGCAGCATGGAGGCAGCATCAAAAGATGCTGTTCCAAAGCCACCAATGGCTCTTATAGCATGTGCAAGCCGTCAGATAGGAGGGAAGAAGAGAGGCGTCTACTGCTCCGCTCACCTCTCTGCCCTCTGCCTTGTTGGTGTCTCACTCAGCTTTCCTGGATGCTCTATAGCCTATAGCACAATAATCACTCACAGGTAGTACCCAATTGTCTATCATGGAAGCTGGGTGCTACCTGTGGGGGATGGGCAGCACACAGCTTTCCTGGATGCGGGATAGCCTCTCTAGCACCCAGGATAGCTGGATGACACCCTATCCACCACACTAAGCACCCATTTTTCTATCATGGCAATGTTAACTCTTCCTAAAAGCCACTTTTTAAAATGGGCAAGTATGGTATTACATGAATGACCATTTATCTGAAGCCACTGTTGCAAAATGCTTGGCTGGCCGTGGCTTCCCCTTGATGTTTCCCAGGGGTGGAAGGAACCAGATTTCAGATGACCAGCTGATTGCCATTGGGGCCGCACTTGGAAAGGTCTTGTCTGATAAAAAAAAAAAAAACAACCCTTTCTGCCAGTATGACTCGACATTAGCCATTGTATAGCAAGAGCACATACTCTTCCCCCAACTAGGAAGTTTGTGTTGTGTTTGTGAATTTGACAAGCTTTATATCTATATCATTGACTGGTGAGAATAGATGCTCCCCTCACTGTGCATGCCCATTCCCAACACCAGTGTCAGACTGAAGTGCCTGGAGTTGATTCTTAGGGCCCACCAGTGTAGATGATTCTTTGGGGCCCATCAGTGGAGCTTATTCTTGGGGCCACCAGTGGAGTTGATTCATGTGGCCCACCAGTGGAGTTCATGCTTCTGGAACACCAGTGGAGGTGATTATGGAGTACAACCAGTAGAGTTAATTCTTGGGGCCCACCAGTAGAGTTGATGCTTGGGGCCCACCAGTGGAGCTAATTCTTGGGGCCACCAGTGGAGCTGATTCTTGGGCCCACCCCAGTGGAGCTAATTCTTGGTTCCACTAGTGGAGCTGATTCTTGGGTCCACCAGTGGAGCTGATTCTTGGGTCCACCAGTGGAGCTGATTCTTGGGACTCACCAGTGGAACTGATTCTTGGGCCACCTCTGCAGCTGATTCTTGGGGCCCACCAGTGGAGCTGATTCTTGGGCCCCACCAGTGGAGATGATTCTTGAGGCCCACCAGTGGAGTTGATTCTGGGAGCCACCAGTGGAGTTAATTCTTGGGTCCACCAGTGGAGTTGATTATTGGGTCCACCAGTGGAGTTGATTCTTGGGTCCACCAGTGGAGTTTATTCTTGGGCCCACCAGTTGAGTTGATTCTTGGGCCCACCAGTTGAGGTTGATTCTTGGGGCTCACCAGTGGGGTTGATTCTTGGGGCTCACCAGTGGAGGGGATCTTGGGGCCACCAGTGGAGGTGTTTCTTGGGCCCACCAGTTGAGTTGATTCTTGGGGCCACCAGTGGAGCTGATTCTTTGGTCCACAAGTGGAGCTGATTCTTGGGTCCACCAGTAGAGCTGATTCTTGGGACCCACCAGCGGAACTGATTCTTGGGCCACCACTGGAGTTGATTCTTGGGGCCCACCAGTGGAGCTGATTCTTGGGCCCCACCAGTGGAGATGATTCTTGAGGCCCAGAAGTGGAGTTGATTCTGGGAGCCACCAGTGGAGTTAATTCTTGGGTCCACCAGTGGAGTTGATTCTTCGACCCACCAGTGGAGTTGATTCTTGGGCCCACCAGTTGAGTCGATTCTTGGGGCTCACCAGTGG
The DNA here is from genome assembly GCA_025379985.1 of Phyllomedusa bahiana. NCBI lineage: Eukaryota > Metazoa > Chordata > Amphibia > Anura > Hylidae > Phyllomedusa > Phyllomedusa bahiana. The sequence continues at coordinate 9,868 of JAODAL010063641.1, forward strand.
GGTTGATTCTTGGGGCTCACCAGTGGAGGGGATCTTGGGGCCACCAGTGGAGGTGATTCTTGGGCCCACCAGTTGAGTCGATTCTTGAGGCTCACCAGTGGGGTTGATTCTTGGGGCTCACCAGTGGGGTTGATTCTTGGGGCTCACCAGTTGGGTTGTTTCTTGGGCGCCACCAGTGGAGTTGATTCTTGGGACCCACCAATGGAGTTGATTCTTGGGGACCATTCTATAGCTGCTGTATATAACTGCTTATACTGCAAATATATCTTGCACTCTCCCTCTTAGTTTCTGCCTCTATTCTTTGCCTCGCTGAAAGGGGCCCAGCAGATGTTTCCGCATCTCCCCTGTGGGCCAGTCCGACCCTGCCCCACACCCTACAGCTTTACTTGTACCGATTCAATGCAATATAATTTCTAATATGAACTGCAATGTAAACCTTCTTGTGTTCCCCACACTCTGTAAGGCGACAGTTGTCAAAAAAAGGAGTCAGAAGTCAGAGGATTTGACAAAACATGATACGTTGTCAAAAAGATAAGATTGTGCATTAAACGATATTTGAGCCTATGGAATTACAATACACGGCCGCTATCAAGATGACAGACGCCTCCTGAAATACAGATGGATGCTCTATGATGCATTGTACAGAATCCAGATCTGGAAAATGCTCTGAGAGTAAACATTTACAATCTGAGGTGTTTATCTGCTAAATTCCTGTAGGTTTCAGCGCTTGCATATACTGATAAGAAAGAGCAAGTAATCAAAAACAGAGCCCACACGTTTCACACAAATGCTAAGGATATGCCAGAAAAACATAAACAGTTACTACCCTCAAGAGACATTTAGTCATATGCAAATGAAAGTTATTGTGACAGAGCTGGATATACTTAAAGGGGTTTTGCCACGATCTCATCTCATACCTCGTGCATCCAGCTCTTCAGCTCTGTGTGCTCAGAAGGGGGCGTGTGTGATTTGTTTGAATTGCAGATCATGTGACCCGGCAGGATGACATCACCAGGCCTTTCCGCTCTCTAGTCAAAGAAAGGTCTGTTATGTATAGAGCTGTGAGTAGCTACAATGTAGCTCAGAGGTAAAACTTTTGCCTCCAGGCACAAGGGTCCTCAGTTCAAACTCCTGCAGGAACCAAACCTGTGGATTTTTTTTCTCTTTCTCAATGCACAGACCTCATTGAGGTTTCTTTTTTATTTATTTGCACTGTTTTTCTAATTACTAAGGAGAACAGAGGACGAGAGTAGAATGACAGCACCTGGGGTTTGAACACTCAGTAGCTGCCTGAGAGGAGAGGTGATGTCTGAGCATGTGTGACTAGGACTGAGAAGCTCTTGTCCCTGGTCGTATCCCCTGGAGATGAGCTGTAAACAATGGATCTTATCTTTAGTAAAAAAAAAAAAAAAGGTCCACGTGCTGTGAGGACTGAAAACAAAGGCTTATCTGTAAAAAGAAGATAATATTCTTAAAGATAATTAGTTTGCTCCAGAGTGAGGGAGTGAGCTCTGTCCGGCCATGGTGACATCACTCCCTGCTCTCTGCTCTAATCATATAGTAGAGTTATTTTCAGGTAACTATAGAAACCTGTGTGCACTCAGAGCACAAAAAATGTCTCATCTCCAGACTAAAATAAAATAAAAAAATCAATGTATTTAGAAAAAGTCTTCAAATCTCTTTCAAAATGTAGGTAAAGGCAAATAAACGTTTTCACCAAATACACCTTTGTTCTGGTTTTGCTTCATTTCTCAGATAGAGCAGTTTTTCTGTCTTGCTTGTTTACAGATGCTTTCCAACCACCTCTCTGTGCTCTAGCAGATCTCACTTCTTGCTGTGTTTTATCAGCAGCACAGGGGGCTGGGGCTTATCTCTGTTGCTGAGAGAAAGTCGAACTCTTACCATTTACTCCCCCTATTGCTTATATGTGACACTGTTATCTTTGTATGTAAATACAGATATAACAGTTTGTATGGTGGGTGGGCAGAGGGGGTAGAAGGATCACCATGATGTACTTAAATGTTGCCCAAACATTTTTCTGCCCCAAAAAAAGAAAACAAGTCTAGGGTAATGGAGGATTGAAAAAACTTAAAGGGGTTTTCTCGCTACAAAGATCATAGTTTAAAATGAGAGGACCAAAAATGTAAGCATGTACGTCCTTGGTTACCATAAGCAAAATGCTATGGTTTAAGAGAACGGGCTGTTCCATTAGTGCTTAGTAACAAAGTTTGAGCCCAGCTCGGGTTACACCCAGCTCCCGCCCGGTCATGATCGGGAACGCGCATCTGACGGAGATGCAAGGAAGAGATCGCGGATGGGAGCATGCAGGGGGACGTGTGCACAGAAGAGAGAGAGAAAGAGAGAGAGAGATCAGAGGTGGTGCGATGTGGTGTGTGGGGGGATTCACTGACAGCAATCAGAGATGTGCGTAATGCGGGGGGATTCCTGACACAATCAGAGGTGTGCACGTAGTGTGCAGGGATTCACTGACAGCAATCAGGTGGCGAGTAGTGTAGGGCGATTCGCTGACGCAATAGAGATGGTGAACGAGTGTCGGGAGTTGACTGACAGCAAACAGAGGTGATGCGACGTAGTGTACAGGGGAGATTAACTGACAGCATCAGGTGTGCGACTGTGGCATGGAGGGGAAGATTCACTGAGCAATCAGAGTAGTGCACGTAGTGTGCAGGGAGGAAGATCCCTGACAGCATCAGAGGTGAGTGCGCGGAGGGAGGAGGTGAGATTCACTGACAGCGATCAGAAGTCCTGCAGTAGAGAGATCATGTGCAGTCCCATGTAAACACAAACAGATAAAGCATATAGTTTTGTTCTGCAGATCTGTTGAGGTCAGAGGTGTAATAATCCCATCTTTCCAAGAGTCCTGAATGTCAAATGCCCATTCTAATTACAAAGTATGTAGAGAGAGAGCGATAAATGTAGATATACACTATGGAGCTACACTTAGCGTTTCACTTCCAATGATTCCAATGACAGCTGAGAACCTCTCCCTTCCCCGATCTCACACAGAATGAATCCTCACGTGCACAGTATAGGGTGTGTCTGCAGAGAGAGAAGATATGCCCTGCTGGAAGGAGAAACACGCACCTCCATTTCATAAGCTCTGCTTGGCAACTAGCATAAAAGGCTGCCAAATAGTGAAATGAGAAAACCCCTTTAAATGCACACCTAGGGTGACATGTATGATTTTTGGTGCCCAGGCGCCAATTTTATTGCACACATTAGTAGCGTAGAATGTTCCTGAATCTTTGAACCTGTTCTACTGCTGGTCATAGGTTTAGCACTTTCTAGCTACAAAGCAACAATTCAGCCTCAGGTAAACTACTTTTAAAGTGCTCTACCTGTCCCATCAGTAATGCCCCTGGATTTGCCGCACTGAAGACATAAATGTGTAGAATACTATGGCTGTAGTGTGAAACGTCTCCAGATTGTCCCTGCATCTTAGGCGCATTGCAAAGCTAATTATGGAGTGCGCCTGCTCAAAGATGTAGCGCACATGGCTGGGCTGAAAAGACACCAGATAACAGGCGCAGCCCCGTACATATATGTCGCCCCTAAAGTGTACCCATAATACTCAAAATATTAACCACTATGGTAAGGACATTCCATACCCTAGACATCTGTTCAAAAAGAGCAACAAGGAACCTTTGGAGTGTACATGTTGAAATCAAGGCCCATTTGCCAAATACAGCCCCTCACCTCACTTTAAGTTGCTCACAAGAGCTTAGGCACAGTGAGCAAGGGCAGACAAGGTGCAGATACAAAAGGAGCAGCTCTCCACCTGTCCTGGAGGATGCAGCCAGCACTTGACAGGGACGGTGGTGCCCGTAAAGGAAGCAGACGCCATCTTAGATTTAGAGCTCTGTGGCACATCTTCACACTGTTCTTTTCAGCAACTGACAGGCCATGGCACAGCTCTGACAGCCCGACCCAGACTCCCTAGCCACCCGGCAAATAGTCCTTTGAGAGCAGCCATACGGCTGATGTGATGCGTTTGAGAAAGGATAAAGGAAGAAAAGTGGCCATTCACATGAAATACCTGTTGGCCCAACAATCATCCAAGCATGCATGGATTAAACCATTGCCAGTCTCGTCTGGAAGAGGCTTATCCCCTGTGGAAACCAATATGTCCCATGTGTACACAGTTCACATGAGGTGCCTATCCACCCCAGTGGAGTTAGTCGGGCCCACCATTAGAGTGTTTTGGACCCAATATAGAGCCATTCTGGGCCCCATTAGAGTTATTCTTGGGGCATTACCAATGAGTGATTCTTGGGACCCACCAGTGGTGTTCATCTGAATCCCATGTGGTTGATTTTGGGAGCCCATATGGAGTGTTCTCGAGAGCCCACCAGTGATTTCATTCTTAAAGCCCAATAGTAGAGTTGATTCTTGGGCATCACCAATGGAGTTGTCTTGGATACCACCAATGGATGATTCTGGGACCACCAATGGAGTTAATTTTTGGCCCCTAGAGTTAATCTTGGGCCCACCAGTGGAGATGATTCTTAATCCCAATAGTGGAGTTGATTTTGGGAGCCCAGTATTGGAGTTGATTCTCGGGGCCCACCAGTAGATTTCATTCTTAAAGCCCAATAGTAGAGTTGATTCTTGGGGACCACCAATGGAGTTGATTTTGGAGACCACCAATGGAGTTGATTCTTGGGGACCACCAATGGAGTTAATTCTTGTGGCCCGACAGTAGAGTTAATTCTTGGGGCCCACCAGTGGAGATGATTCTTAAATCCCAATAGTAGAGTTGATTTTGGGAGCCCAGTACTGGAGTTGATTCTCAGGACCCACCAGTGGATTTCATTCTTAAAGCCCAATAGTGGAATTGATTCTTGGGGACCACCAATGGAGTTGATTCTTGTGGCCCAACAGTAGAGTTGATTCTTAGGGCCATTTCTACATCTGTTGCACATGACTGCACATACTAGACATACCTCGTGCTTTCTGCCTCTCTTTTCCTGCCTTTCTACCTGAAAAGCAGCCCCATGTCTACTATACTTAGTGGCCCACCATATCCAGGGGGCCAGTGAACGCAGTGCGCCAGTCTGAGCCTGCTATCTCGACAAGGTCGGGGCCCCCAGCTCATTAAAAGGTTTGGGCCGGTCCAGATGAAATTCAAGCTTGAAGATGGTGTGACTTTATTTTTGTAGACTTTTCTCTTTGTACGTGAACCATTTAACCTGTCTTTTAAGGATCTAAGATAGGGAGATGCCAAACAGAATAAAAATCAATTGAACTAACAATGAGAGTGGAGGCCGCTTAGGCTTCAAGTGTCACTCTTACTCCACAAATTGCTCAACAAGTCAGGATTTCTGTGACATAGGGTATAGATTTTCTTCGAGTAAATAGCCTTGAAATGCAGTGGTTATGGTGTTGGCTTAGCTATTTACTCATCGCTTAACCTAGCTCTTAAATAAGTAATTCAGTAATGGCAGATCCAGCTATGAATAGAGCAACGTCGTGCTCGCATTACCGTTGCCTAAAAACTGTCATCAAGGCCATTAAACGACACAAGAGAATGGGAAGCCTGAAGGACTTAAATATGGGGGGTTTTTTCCCCCCGATTCGATTTGACAATTCTCGCTGCTGTTACCACAGCTGAATGAATCTGATTCTAGGATACAGGCCACAGAGGAAACTTCGGCTCGTGGCTTCTCGAGATGAAATACACCGTGATGTATGCAAAACAATGCTGCAAATGCTCCAGAAAATATGACATTCCATAACTGCTGATAATTCCTACATCATTAACAAGACAAATGTGACTGGATTAGGGTCTAAGAGACAAAGACAGTGATGAGGAACGAGAGGGACCTTCACAAGAAGCTCCAAGGAGAAGGAGATGAGCAAATAGAAGTTAATGGATGGAAGTTTTCAACAAGCAATCCATGGTTATGAACAGGCTTGGACTGGCCCACAGGGGAACAGAGGAAACCCCAGATGGGCCCCTGTTCAGAATGGGTTCTTAGCTATGGCAAACCTGGGGCTATGTTTTAAGAGAAAGGCAGAGAAAGGCAGAGAAAGAGAGAGAAAGTAAGAGGCATGTGCAGTAGCTGTGGAATATGTCCCAAGAATAAACTGCTTTGGTGAGTCTCAATTAAATGGTGAAACCAAAAATCACGGTGTGTCAAAAATTTCTTCCACATGCGGGCCCAAAAATCACCCCAATGGGAGCCCATAAATCAACCACATTGTTGGGCAAGAAATACCCCCATGGGGGCCCCGAATCATCCCCATGGTGGGCCCAAGGAATAATTCCATGGGGGCCAAAAATAAAATTTCCCCGTTGGATAATAGAAAACTAATTTTAAAAAAGATTTCTGGTTCACGCCCTGTAATTCTTCTGTAAGGGGCTCCTTGCCCTCCCTTTTTCCTGTAGTAATGGTCCTTTTTAAAATTAAATCTTTAAAAAAGACCCCTGTCCAAAACCTCAACGTCACACCCCAAACTCCACTTGGTGAAGCCCAAAGGCTGTTGAAGGCACCGAAACAAAATTTAGCCCGCCCGGCGGGAAGACTGAATCTGCAAAGGGCAAGCGTTGGTGTGAAGAAATAAACTGTGGGAGCATAATTGGGAAAAGGGAAAAGACATACAAGCCCATGCAATCTCCCCCCATCGGGGGGCTCCAGCAAGATCTAACCCCGTGGGGTAAAAATGTCACAAAAACGGTGAGCAAAAACCCCCCAAAACCACACGGGGGACCTAGTAAATGACCTGGGCCAAAGTAACAAAGTTTTCCTCAGTAACACACTCACTGCCAGGGACTCAGATCCTGCATTTGCCAGCGTGCCCCCCTGCTTAAGCCGTACAGTCCAGGCCGTCTAAAGTTTGCTAGAGGCTTTTGGATGATCTAAAAGAGTTTGGGGAGAAGGTCATATGGTCGTAAAACCAAGTAGGACTGTTTCGTAGAAACAAAAATCGTGTGTTTTGGGGGAGAGAATGTGAGTTGCATCCAAAGCCCACCAGACTATGTAAAGTGGGGAGGCAACATCATGCTTTGGGGTTGTTTTCTGCAAAGGGCCAGGCGACTGATCCCTGTAATGAAAAAAGAATGGGGCCCGATTGTGAGATTTTTAGTGAAACCTCCTTCCATCGCGAGGGCTTGAGAGAAATGTGGTCGGTCTTTCAGCTGCAATGACCCAAGACACCGCCGGGGGAGCGAAGGAGTGGTTTTTAAGAAGCATTTCAAGGCCTTGGGTGGGGCCCCTAGCCAGTCTCAGATCTCAACCCCCAAAAAAAAACCCTTTTTGGGGGGTTGAAATCCGTGTTTCTCAGTGAAGCCCCAAAACATCCTGCTCTGAGGAGATCTGCATGGGGAATGGGCCAAAATACCGCAAAAAGTGTGCCCAACTTGTGAAGACGAAAAAATTCCTCTGTCTTGCCAACAAAGGAGATAGAAAAAGGATTGAGAGGGAAATTTCATTTTTGACCAAAACTTATTTTCCACCATAATTTGAAAATACATTCTTTTCCCAAACAGACAAAAGGGGTTTCTGTATTTTTTTTTCCGTTTTTTCTTCATCGTTGAGGTGACCCAGATGTCAAATTTCAGGTCCCTCTCATTCTGTAAGTGGGGGAATTGCACAATTTGGGGGTGATAAATACTTTTTTCCCACTGTATAATAAGTTCGTCATAACACTTGCATGGCGGCCGCGGGGGAAACCCCTGCCCCCGCGGCCGTTTCCCCCCCCTGCCGGGGGCCCCGGCGCGGGCATTGCGGTCCCCGCGGGCCCCCTCGTCCCCGCCGGTCGCTCTTGGCCCCGCCCGGGAACGGCGGGTCCCGTCTGTGGCCGTGTGCGCATGCGCGCCCCTAGCGCGGGGCGGACGGCTGGTTTTAAATTTAAGGGCCAGTGTCCGGTTTGGTTATTGCGGGGTGGTCCTTATAATGTATCCGCCCCGGAATGTTGCCCGATTTTTGGTGTGTTTGTGAGAGTTTGGAGGTCTTTTTCCCTTTGCTTATTTCCCCTTGTACAGTCCCTTCGTACGTTTCCTGACCCTTTCCTGTTTTTCGCCCGCCCTGACCGTCTGTCCCTCTCTGCCGAAAAACCCCTGCGCCCGCCCTGACCTTCTGCCTGTTTTTGGGCTACGCCTTTGGATTTTGATTGTACCCGCACTCCCCGGCCGCCACCCCAAGCAAATCACGTCGGGGTAGCGACCCGGAGCCTACGCCCAGCAATCCATCCCGTTTGCGGGGGCTTGGTGAAAACCGGGGGCTATTAGTCCGTTCCCGGGTGGCTTAACTCACCCCTTGCGGTGGTCCCGGGATCCACCGTACCGTCACACCAAAAGCAATGATTTTTCAAAGATTTTATGTTTTGCTAATATTCTGGTCCGTATTACTGTCCCCAAAAATTAATCCAGTGTTGAGCCCCCATAACCAATTCCACTGGAGGGCCCCAAGAACCAACTCCATTGATGGGCCCCAAGAATCAGCTCTACTGGGGTGCCTGAACAACTTTTGGGGGATCCCAAGAATTAAATTTACTAGTGGACCCCAAGAATCATCTTCTCTGGGGAGTCTCACACTGGTTTTGAACACTTTTTATCATCCATTTCTCAGATAATCTTGAGAAGGTTCTTCTAGTTTGGCTTCATAGTATTGTATCTAATATTGTACAACCAACAAACTTCAAACTCTGGATGGTGGTGTTGGCCTATGGCTCCCCCAGAGCTGTGGGTGCAGTCAGATGTGGGGCCCCGGTGTTGGTGTTGGCATGGGCCCCCCAGCGCTGTGGGTGCAGGGCAGCATGGGGGCCCCCTGGTGGTGGTGTTGGCTCTAAAGGGTCTCCAGAGTGTGGGTTTCAGTCGCTGTGGGCCCTGGGTGGTGGTGTGGCTTAAGGCTCTCCCGAGTGTTGGGGGCAGTCAGCATGAGGGCCCTGGATGTTGTGTTGGCTCTATGGTCCTCAGCAGCTGTGGGTGTGATCGCATGGGGGCCTGGATGGTGGTGTTGGCTCTTTGGGGGCCCCCAGAGTGTGGGTGCAGTCAGCTGGGCGCCCCCGGTGGTGGTGTTGGGTCTATGGCCCCCCCAAGGCTGGGGTGCAGTCGCATGAGGAGCCCCCGGATGGTGGTGTTGGCTCTTTTCTCTCCCCCCGCTGGGGTTTGTCAGCATGTGGGGCCCCCGGTGGTGGTGTTGGTCTATGGACCCCCCGAGCTGTGGATGCAGTCAGAAAGTGGGGCCCCCGGATGGGGTTTGGCCTATGGACTTCCGCGCTGTGGTGCAGTCAACATGTGGGGCCCCTG
>JAODAL010063642.1:0-19137 GCA_025379985.1 Phyllomedusa bahiana
AAAAAGTAGCCGGGGCCCCTCGGGTTTCGGGTTTCCCTCGGGGTAGTAGGGGCCCCCCTTTGGGTAGCCGGGGCCCCCCATTAGATAGTTAAAAAAAATAAACAAACAACCACTTAACCCGCCCCCGCTCCGGCTCCCCGCTCCGTGCTCCCGCCGGCCTCTAGCGGCCTAGCGTCTTCAGCCTGGAGGGAGAGCAGCGGAGCGCAGTGCTCGTGGCGCCGTGCTCCGCTGACACCGCGCAGCCCCGGGAGTCGGGGACATTAGTCCCCGGCTACCGGGTCGGTCTCTGGGCGCTCAGGGAGCAGATGCGCGGCCGGGCCCCGGGGAGCGACGGCACTGCCTCCGGGGCCCCCAGCGGCTCGGGGAGGGCCCACCGGGGGATTCACCGGTCCCCCGGTGGCCCAGTCCGAGCCTGTGTGCTGGGCCCCTGAAGAAACACAAATGTTTAACACATATCTCACTGTAGGTGCCTTGAAAACTATGTCTAGTTTCATGAAAGAAGTACAGTTCCGGTATACTGTGGGCCTCTTTTTGAGATAAGACTAATTGGCGTACTTCACAAGTTTTATGTTCATATATATATGAATTTATATCTGGGCATGTAATAAACTGGCAGAATTCATTCAGGCATACACGCGTGTGTATGTGTGTTTGTTTTCTCTTCAGGCCTGAACTTACAAACTAATTAGAAGCTCTCCAAATATACCATAAGGGAACTATTGATTTCCCTATCATAGGTGTCTGTGAAAGTAGGACTTGTGCTAGCTCTCATTAACGGATTTACTGGGTGCTGTACTATCGTATAGGGCTCAGTTAGGAGTTATCAGAGGTATAGCTGGGGTAGGATGTTTGCTAGACTTAGAAAGGGGATAAGGATCAGCAAGCGGGTGCCCTCCCAGCCTGGGTGCTTATTTCCGGACACTGGGCCCCCATCGCCCCAAATACATTGCGCCACAGTGCTTGGCTAACCCCTGTCAAGCAGCTGTGGGTCTAGATCTCTCCCAATATACTCCTCCTGAGCAGAAGGCTGCAGTAAATGTGGGATGGATTTGCCTGCAAGCGCTACAGGAAGAGACCGCGAAAAGAGAGAGGCAACTGAACCGGAACTGCGGGCCGTTACTGAGCAATTGGCTCTCTTGCGGACATGTTTGAGAGATATTGAAAGACATAACGGTGAATTAAGTAATCAATTCTCTAATTATGTGATACGTACTGTACAAACACACAGACATAAGAAGAAAAAGACCCCCCCCCCCCAGGTGATGGGAGCACATAGCGGGTAAGAACCTTGATACAGCAAAGTAAATGGGATGCAGTGGGGGATTGGTCAGGGTCATCATCAGATGAGGAGATAGAGGTAGATGAGGAAGAATCCCATTATAACAACAAAATCAAAAAGGTAATTGTCTCAGATAGCTAGCCATCGGGGATCAGATAAACACCAGGGAGGCGAAAAATTAAAGTAGAGGAGACCAGAACATAGACAGCAGGAGAGCTCAAATGAGCTGGAACCCAAGTACAGAGACAAGGTGAGGGATTGCTGGCCTGGTCATTTGAGTTTTGGATCAGGAGGTGATGGGGTCCAGCTGAGTAGCAGGGGAGCCGTAGGCTTAGGTAGTTTGTGTCTAGATGCCAGAGTTAGACTCCAAATGTGTAGGGCAAGAACTACTGACTCTGGATTCTCTCTGCTCCATCTGATAAGGGATTCCATCCTGTAAGTACATGAGACTCCCTCCGAGCTCATCGATCTCTCACCATGGCATACCTTATCTGAAGGAATTGACAGATTGAGAGAGATCGGGTGTATAGGAGGTTTAATCAGGGATCCGTTACCACAAGATGGTGTGTACACTGTACCAACCCAATGGAACGGACCTGATATGGAGAAATTTACAACCCTGATTTATTACTTAAAAATTTTTTAATGACTGCACCTCCTCATCTAAAAGCAGCCTTGTTCACCATGTTCAGTGCTATTGATGCTAGGACAGAAAATGTATATGAGGCTGCAGCGCTTTTAGGACACTTGAGTGAGCTAGAAAAAGGAAATAAAATGCAAAAGTCTAGGAAAATTGACTCCCAAACCAATACAACAGGGAGAGCAAGGATAAAACTTTCTAGGAAGCAAATCTTTTTCGATCTTTTAAACAGTGGAGTCAGTAAGGCGGACATAGATGGGATTTCCACACCTGATCTGTTAAAACGCTGGAAGGAGTTAAAGCACAAAGGCCCATTATGAGTAGCCCGACACAGAAAGGAGGGGGTGACATTCACTGACAATCGACCTTTGACTAAAGGACAAAACCCCAGCCTTCTGAGTGGTGGGGATGTACCATATCCACTGGATTGACATGAAGGCGGGTCCCCTGCTAGTATTAGGAGGGTGTGTGTGATGAAGCCCGGGGACCGTCAACCATATGTTTTCGTTGAAATTTACTGGCAAAATAAAGGCCCACCTCAAAGGGTTACTGCTCTGCTTGACACAGGGGCAGAGGTATCACTGTTTCAGGGACACTCTAGAGGGGAACAACAATCTTGGGTGGCCATTGAAGGATTAGGGGGACAGAAGACTTGGACTAAGAGGGTGAAATGCAGATTGAGGATAGGCAAAGGTCCCATATTGAAAGCACAAGTTCTTGTCTCTGAATTACCGGACAACATTATAGGAATGGACCTCTTTAGACGACAAACTATACACACAATATCTGGAACTTATGTTTTTGGTACCTTGATCCTTTGTTTTTCTATCTCTGCAGTCAAACCAATCTTGTGTGGCCAAGCCAAATGGACCCCAGTGTACATCACCCTCCACCTGACAAGCCTGTGAATCTAAAGCATTCAAGGAGGACACAAGGAAATATCAGAGACCATTCAAGCATTGTTATCAGCAGGAGTCAAACCAGCTACGAGTCCATTCAACGCACCCATCTATCCGATTAGGAAACCGGACGGAACCTATCGTATGACTATCGATTATCGAGGACTGAATAAAGTAGCCCCACCTTTGGCTTCAGCAGTTCCAGATATGGTATCCATTGTGGAGCAGATCACACAAACCGCTGGAGAATGGCATGCGGTTTTGGATTTAGCGAATGCAGTTTTGGATTTAGCGAATGCAGTTTTGGATTTAGCGAATGCAGTTTTGGATTTAGCGAATGCAGTTTTGGATTTAGCGAATGCAGTTTTGGATTTAGCGAATGCAGTTTTGGATTTAGCGAATGCAGTTTTGGATTTAGCGAATGCAGTTTTGGATTTAGCGAATGCAGTTTTGGATTTAGCGAAGGCGTTTTTCTCCATTGCAATTGCTAAAGAATCCCAGGATCAATTTGCTTTCACCTGGGACGGACAACAATATACCTTGATGGTCGTACCCCAAGGATACTTGCTTTCTCCAGCCATTTGCCATGGACTTGTAGCTCAGGACTTACAGCAATTACCTGCCCTGAGTTGCACCTTGTATCACTACATTGATGACGTCATGCTTTCAGGTGCTACCAAAGACAATGTTGCTAAGGACTTGAAAACCGTGCTGGAGCATATGCAGCACAGAGGATGGGTCATAAATCCCAATAAAGTGCAGGGACCTGCACAACAAGTAAAGTTTCTCGGCATGATATGGACAGGACCACAGAAGGTCATTCCAGAACCTGTGTTGGACACAATAGCCAACCCGAAAACCCCTACATCTGTGAAGGAAGCACAAAGCATTCTTGGAGTGCTTGGATTTTGGCGTTCTTTTGTGCCACATTTGGGACTGATTCTACGATCTATTTACAACATCACCAGAAAGAAAAAAAAACAGTTTTCATCTGGGGACCAGACCAGCAAAGAGCATTAGAGCAAGCTAAAGTTGCAGTGAGAACTCACAATGCTTTAGGACCCCTTCAGCCAGATCAACCCTTCTTTCTGGATGTAACAGTGACTGAACATGGCATGTCTTGGGTTTAAGCAGAAATACTGCCAACGGCAGAACCCACAAACACCACATTGGATTCTTGTCCAAGCAGTTTACCCCTGCACAAAGAAAGTTACGCTTTGGAGAAACAACTGCTAGCTGCTTACACTGCCTCGCAGCATGTGGAACCTACCACTACACAGCAAGCTGTCACCCGGCGGAGGACTTGGGAACGGGTGATAGCTGTGGCGTACTTGTTAGTAAGAAGAAAGCTTTAAAAAGAAAATTAATAATTTCAAGAATATATTAAATGTCAATAATTATTTTAAAATATTTCAACCAATGAAATGATTGAAAATTGATAAATTCAATTGGTTGCTAAAAAGCACCACCCACCTCATTAGCATGCATTAACCAGAAATTTTTGGTATGTTGAGTGGTTTTAGGTCTTTCTGGCGACGTTGTTTTAACTTGAGGAGACTTTTTGACTCACACTGCAATGCATTATGGGTAATTATGCAAATTTGTTGGATTTCTATTGGTCGAAGCCTAAATTAAGCAAAGGTTCGGGTCATATAATCCCATAATGCATTGCTTTATCATAATTTATTCATCGCCCTAAGTTAAATGAACAGTGGATGGAAGTACTCATGAGAACAATTGGACTACTTAGGTATAGAGTGACTTCTGTACTCTTTGGGTCAATGGACTGCACAACCCCCAGGGGCCCTGACTGGTTCACTGCCTCAGCAGTTGGGCTCTGGGCCAGCTCGAGCCAACCTCACCCTGGGGCTCTGGACTCACCCTTGCTTGTTGGTTGAAGGTGTTCCCACTTCTACTCTGCAGAAAGCTTCACTGTGGGTTAAGAAAATAATCCTCGAGATGTGACGTCACCATTGAAATGACCTGTTTTTTGCAAGACGACATCTTCAAACTTCCAAGTCCAGGAAGGAAGCAGAGCGCCTGCAATGAAACAATCAGCCGACCTGATGCCGGACAGACATGGTGGCTGCGGCTTGTGTCACACCTGACCGGCAGCAGAGAAAAAGATTGTATAAAGGGGAATCCCAACCACAGGAAGCAAAATCTGCAGAGAAAGACATCACCAAACAAGTCACTGACCCTGCACAACCTGGAAAGACACAGCAACAATCCTATAAGAGGTATCCCCAGCATCAGACATGTAATAACAATCCTATAAGAGGTAATCCCAGCATCAGACATGTAATAACAATCCTATAAGAGGTAACCCCAGCACCCGACATGTAATAACAATCCTATAAGAGGTAACCCCAGCACCCGACATGTAATAACAATCCTATAAGTGGTAACCCCAGCACCCGACATGTAATAACAATCCTATAAGGGGTAACCCCAGCACCCGACATGTAATAACAATCCTATAAGGGGTAACCCCAGCACCAGACATGTAATAACAATCCTATAAGGGGTAACCCCAGCACCAGACATGTAATAACAATCCTATAAGTGGTAACCCCAGCACCCGACATGTAATAAGAATCCTATAAGGGAAAACCCCAGCACCCGACATGTAATAAGAATCCTATAAGGGAAAACCCCAGCACCCGACATGTAATAAGAATCCTATAAGAGGTAACCCCAGCACCAGGACTTTGTAATACAATCCTATAAGAGGTAACCCCAGCACCCGACATGTAATAACAATCCTATAAGGGGTAACCTCAGCACCGACATGTAATACAATCCTATAAGGGGTAACCACAGTACCCGACATGTAATAACAATCCTATAAGAGGTAACCCCAGCACCAGACATGTAATAACAATCCTATAAGTGGTAACCCCAGCACCCGACATGTAATAACAATCCTATAAGGGGTAACCCCAGCACCAGACATGTAATAACATTCATATAGGGGTAACCCAGCTTCCGACACTGTAATAACAATCCTATAGGGGTAAACCAGCACCAGACATGTAATAACTTCCTTTAAGGGGTAACCCCAGCACCAGACATGTTAATAAACAATCTTAAGGGGTACCCAGCACCAGACATGTAAAACAATCACCTATAAGAGGTAACCCCCGCACCAGACTCTGTAATAACATCTATAAGAGGTAAACCCCAGCAACCGACATGTAATTACAAATCCTATAGAGGGTAATACCTGCATCGCCAGAATACAATCTATAAGAGGTAATCCCAGCACCCGACATGTAATAACAATCCTATAAGAGGTAAACACAGCACCAGACATGTAATAACAATCCTATAAGAGGTAACCCCAGCACCGACACTGTAATTAACAATCAATAAGAGGTAACCCCAGCACCCAACATCTAATAACAATCCTATAAGGGGTAATCCCAGCACCAGACATGTAATAACAATCCTATAAGGGGTAACCACAGAACCCGACATGTAATAACAATCCTATAAGAGGTAACCCAGAAACACCGACATGTAATACAATCCTATAAGAGGTAACCACCTGAACAAGGAAATGTGAATAACAATCCTATAAGGGGTAATCCCAGCACCCGACATGTAATAACAATCCTATAAGGGGTAACCCCAGCACCAGACATGTAATAACAATCCTATAAGGGGTAACCCCAGCACCCGACATGTAATAACAATCCTATAAGAGGTAACCCCAGCACCAGACATGTAATAACAATCCTATAAGAGGTAACTGCAGCACCCGACATGTAATAACAAAGTACTATTAGGGGGTTAATCCCAGGACCAGACATGTAAAATAACAATCCTTATAAGGGGTACCCCAGCACCAGACACGTTATACGTTAATAACAATCTATAAGAGGTAACCCGCACCAGACATTTAATAACTAATCTATAGAGGTAACCCTACAGCACCCGACATGTAATAACAATCCTATAAGAGGTAATCTCAGCACCAGACATGTAATAAAAATACTTTACGGGGTAACCTAGCACCTGCATGTAATAACATCCTTCATAAGGGGTAACCACAGCACCCGACATGTAATAACAATCCTATAAGTGGTAACCACAGCACCAGACATGTAATAACAATCCTATAAGTGGTAATCTCAGCACCAGACATGTAATAACAATCCTATAAGTGGTAACCCCAGCACCAGACATGTAATAACAATCCTATAAGGGGTGACCCCAGCACCCGACATGTAATAACAATCCTATAAGGGGTATACTGCAGCACCCGAAATGTAATACGACATCTATAAGGTGGTAATCCAGCATGCCAGACAAGTAAATAACAATCCTATAGGGGTGACCCAGCACCCGCACATGTAATATCCAAATCTATAAAGGGGTAACCCCGCACCCGACATGTAATAAACATTCACTATAAGGGTAACTGCCGACCGACATGTAAATAACAATCCTATAAGGGGTAACCCCAGCACAGACACCGTTGAATAACATCCTATAAGAGGTAACCCCAGCACCCGATATGTTCGTAATACAACTATAGGAGGTAATCCAGCATCAGAAGGTATAACAATACTATAAGGGGTGACCCCAGCACCCGACATGTAATAACAATCCTATAAGGGGTGACCCCAGCACCAGACACGTAATAACAATCCTATAAGAGGTAACCCCAGCACCAGACATGTAATAACAATCCTATAAGAGGTAACCCCAGCACCCGACATGTAATAACAATCCTATAAGGGGTGACCCCAGCATCAGACATGTAATAACAATCCTATAAGAGGTAACCCCAGCACCCGACATGTAATAACAATCCTATAAGGGGTAATCCCAGCACCCGGCTCACCTCCGCCATCTCTATGCTGAAGGCAGGATTCACAAGCTGTCCTAGAACCATCAGCCCAGCTTCCCTGCCCTCCACCTGGAACTGATCCAAGCCTCCTCCTCTCCACAGGAAGCTCACAGAGCACGGCCGCCCCCTCCCCATAGGAACCTCACAGAGCACGGCCGCCCCCTCCCCATAGGAACCTCACAGAGCACGGCCGCCTCCTCCCCATAGGAAGCTCACAGAGCACGGCCGCCTCCTCCCCATAGGAACCTCACAGAGCACGGCCGCCCTCCTCCCCATAGGAAGACTCCAGAGCACGGCGCATACCCGGACAACTAACACCCGCAGACCACGCACACCCACCGGCTACTAACACCCGCAGCCCCGGCACGATCACCCCGCAGCCCCCGGCACTACCACCCCGCAGCCCCCCGGCACTAACACCCCGCAGCCCCCGCACCCCCCGGCACTAACACCCCGCAGCCCCCGCACCCCCCGGCACTAACACCCCGCAGCCCCCGGCACTAACACCCCGCAGCCCCCGGCACTAAACACTCCCGCAGGCCCCACGGCCCACTAACATCCACGCTGCCCCGGACCTAACACCTCCCGCGAGCACCGCACCCCCCCGGCACTAACACCCCGCAGCCCCCGCTCCCCCCGGCACTAACACCCCGCAGCCCGCACACCCAGCACTAACACCCCGCACCCCCCAGCACTAACACCCCGCACCCCCCGCAAGCCCTGCAGCCCGAACACTGGATGGACAGGACGAGGTTTGGCTCCAGTTTTGCCCCCGGTGACGCCTCCGCAGCTTTGAGTCCAGAAATCTTCACCGGCATGTCTTTATCTGATTCGACCACTAGATGGCGGAATCGCTCTTCTCCTGTAGCACAACACAAAGTACTGCACAATCGTGCACAATGGCGCCTCTGCAGGGTACAGCCCCCGCTCCTGCCCGGATGGTGAGTTGCTTTGACCCCCGAGATTGGGATTATTTCTGGACCCTGCACCACCCCTCCTGCTCCCCTTTCCTGTGTGGCATGAGATAGCACAAACCCTCCAGATGTGATTGATGTGACTAGGTGGGCGTCAGGAGAGGTCACAGAGGAGCCGGGAGCAGAGGTGACAGAGGAGCCGGGAGCAGAGGTGACGGAGGAGCCGGGAGCAGAGGTGACGGAGGATTAGGGAGCAGAGGTCAGAGAGGGGTAGGGAGCAGAGGTCACAGAGGATTAGGGAGCAGAGGTCACAGAGGATTAGGGTGGGAAGAGAGACAGAGGTGACGGAGGAGCATGGGACAGAGGTCATAGGAGCGGGAGCAGAGGTGACGGAGGAGCCGGGAGCAGAGGTCACAGAGGATTAGGGAGCAGAGGCTATGGACGGGGGAGGCCGGGAGCAGAGGTGCGGAGGAAAGCCGGAGCAGGAGGGTCACAGAGGAGCCGGGAGCAGAGGTGACGGGGGGAGCCGGGAGCAGAGGTGACGGAGGAGCAGGGAGCAAGAGGGTGACGGAGGGAGCGGGACGCAGAGGTCTCAGAGGAGCCGGGAGCAAGCAGAGGTCACAGAGGAGCCGGGAGCAGAGGTGACTGAGGATCCGGGAGCAGAGGTGACTGAGGAGCCGGGTCAAGAGGTTGACGGAGGAGCCGGAGTGGCATGAGGTGAGAGAGCCGGAGCAGAGGTGACGACGGAGGCCTGGGAGTGCAGAGGTGGACCGGAGAGCCGGGAGCAGAGGTGACGGAGGTAAGTGCCGGGAGCAGAGGTGACGGAGGATTAGGGAGCAGAGGTGAACGAGGAGCCGGGAGCAGAGGTGAAGGAGGAGACGGAAGAGACAGAGGTGACGGAGGATTAGGGAGCAGAGGTGACGGAGGATTAGGGAGCAGAGGTGACTGAGGAGCCGGGAGCAGAGGTGACGGATGAGCCGGGAGCAGAGGTCACAGAGGAGTCGGGAGCAGAGGTGACGGAGGAGCCGGGAGCAGAGGTGACGGAGGAGTCGGGAGCAGGTCACGGAGGAGTCGGGAGCAGAGGTCAAAGAGGAGCCGGGAGCAGAGGTCACAGAGGAGCGGGAAGCAGTCGGTAACATAGGTGCCGGGAGCAGGGGTCACAGTGGAGCCGGTGAGCAGAGGTCACAGAGGAGCCGGGAGCAGAGGTGACGGAGGATTAGGGAGCAGAGGTGACGGAGGATTAGGGAGCAGAGGTGACGGAGGAGCCGGGAGCAGAGGTGACGGAGGATTAGGGAGCAGAGGTGACGGAGGAGCCGGGAGCAGAGGTCACAGAGGAGCCGGGAGCAGAGGTGACGGAGGATTAGGGAGCAGAGGTGACGGAGGATTAGGGAGCAGAGGTGACGGAGGATTAGGGAGCAGAGGTGACGGAGGATTAGGGAGCAGAGGTGACGGAGGATTAGGGAGCAGAGGTGACGGAGGAGCCGGGAGCAGAGGTGACGGAGGATTAGGGAGCAGAGGTGACGGAGGAGCCGGGAGCAGAGGTCACAGAGGAGCCGGGAGCAGAGGTGACGGAGGAGCCGGGAGCAGAGGTGACGGAGGAGCCGGGAGCAGAGGTCACGGAGGAGCCGGGAGCAGAGGTCACAGAGGCAGCGGTGAGCAGAGGTCACAGAGGAGCCGGGAGCAGAGGTCACAGAGGAGCCGGGAGCAGAGGTCACAGAAGGGCTGGAGCAGAGGTCACAGAGGAGCCGGGAGCCGAGGCCACAGAGGAGCAGGGAGCAGAGGTCACAGAGGATTAGGGAGCAGAGGTGACAGAGGATGAGGGAGCAGAGGTCACAGAGGATTAGGGAGCAGAGGTGACGGGGGAGCCGGGAGCAGAGGTCACAGAGGAGCCGGGAGCAGAGGTGACGGGGGAGCCGGGAGCAGAGGTCACAGAGGAGCCGGGAGCAGAGGTGACGGAGGAGCCGGGAGCAGAGGTAAGAGGAGCGGAGCAGAGGTTCTGAGGAGGAGCCGGGAGCAGAAGGTGACGGAGGGGAGCCGGGAGTCAGACGGTGACGAGAGGAGCCGGGTGCAGATGTGACGGAGGAGCCGGGAGCAGAGGTCACAGAGGATTAGGGAGCAGAGGTCACAGAGGAGCCGGGAGCAGAGGTGACAGAGGAGCGGGCGGGAGCAGAGGTTGTCAAGAGGAGCGTGGAGCAGAGGTGACGGAGGAGGCGGGAGCAGTGGTGACGGAGGGATTAGGGAAGCAGTGGTCACAGTAGGGAGCGGGAGCAGAGGTGACGGAGGAGCCGGGACAGAGGTCACAGAGGAGCGGGAGCAGAAGGTACAGAGGAGCCTGAGCAGAGGTCACTGAGGAAGCCGGGAGCAAGAAGGTGACTGAGGATTAGGGAGCAGAGGTGACGGAGGATTAGGGAGCAGAGGTCACAGAGGATTAGGGAGCAGAGGTGACGGAGGATTAGGGAGCAGAGGTCACAGAGGATTAGGGAGCAGAGGTCACAGAGGATTAGGGAGCAGAGGTCACAGAGGATTAGGGAGCAGAGGTGACGGAGGAGCCGGGAGCAGAGGTGGACGGAAGGCGCGGAGCAAGAGGTGACGGATGAGCGGGAGCAGAGGTGCGGAGGAGGAGAGGGAGCAGAGGTGACGGGAGGGCCGGGAGCAGAATTAGGGGTGACGGAGGAGCCGGGGAAGCAGAGGTGACGGAGGATTGGGAGAAGAGGTTGACGGAGGATTAGGGGAGCAAGGTGACGCGAGGTGCCGGCGTGCAGAGGTGACTGAAGTTCAAGAGCGGGAGCAGAGGTCACAGAGAGTCGGGGAGCAGAGGTGACGGAGGAGCCGGGAGCAGAGGTGACGGAGGAGAAGGGAGCAGAGGTCACGGAGGAGAAGGGAGCAGAGGTCACAGAGGAGACGGGAGAAGAGGTACAGGAGGAAGCGGGGGAGCTGAGGTCACGAGGGACGGGAAGCAGAGGTCACGGAGGAGCCGGGAGCAGAGGTGACGGAGGAGCCGGGAGCAGAGGTGACGGAGGATTAGGGAGCAGAGGTGACGGAGGATTAGGGAGCAGAGGTGACGGAGGATTAGGGAGCAGAGGTGACGGAGGAGCCGGGAGCAGAGGTGACGGAGGAGCCGGGAGCAGAGGTGACGGAGGAGCCGGGAGCAGAGGTCACAGAGGAGCCGGGAGCAGAGGTGACGGAGGATTAGGGAGCAGAGGTGACGGAGGATTAGGGAGCAGAGGTGACGGAGGATTAGGAGAAGAGTTGACGGAGGAGTTAGGGAGAGCGGTGACGGTGGAGCCGGGAGCAGAGGTGGTGACGGAGGATTAGGGAGCAGAGGTGACGGAAGAGCCGGGAGCAGAGGTCACTGAGGAGTCGGGAGCAGAGGTGACGGAGGAGCCGGGACAGAGGTGATCGATGGAGTAGGGAGCAGTGGTAACGGAGGAGTCGGGGAGCAGAGGGTCAAGAGGTGCCGGGGGTCGCAGAGGTCACAGAGGAGCCTGGAGCAGAGGTGACAGAGGAGCGGGAGGAGAGGTCACAGAGGAAGCCGAGGAGCACGATGTAAAGAGGAGCCGGGGGGAGCAGGGGTGACGGAGGATTAGGGAGCAGAGGTGACAGAGGATTAGGGAGCAGAGGTGACGGAGGAGCCGGGAGCAGAGGGTGCACGGAGGAGCCGGGGTGCAGAGGTGACGGAGGATTTAGGGAGCAGGAGGTGAAGAGGAGCGGGACAGCAGAGGTCACATAGGAGCGGGAGAAGAGGTGTGGAGGATTTAGGGAGCAGAGGTGACGGAGGATTAGGGAGCAGAGGTGACGGAGGATTAGGGAGCAGAGGTGACGGAGGAGCCGGGAGCAGAGGTGACGGAGGAGCCGGGAGCAGAGGTGACGGAGGATTAGGGAGCAGAGGTGACGGAGGAGCCGGGAGCAGAGGTGACGGAGGAGCCGGGAGCAGAGGTGACGGAGGAGGTGGAGATGGGTCACGGAGGGAGCCGGGTAGCAGATAGGTCGACGGAGGAGCCGGGGCAGAGGTGACGGTTGGAGCGGAGAGCAGGAGGTGACGGAGGAGCCGGGGCAGAGTGAGGAGGAGCCGGGTGCAGAGGTGACGGAGGCAGCCGGACTGGGGCAGAGGTTAAACGGAGGAGCCGGGAGAGAAGGTGAAGAGGTGCCGGAGCAGAGGTGACAGAGGTGCCGGGAACAGAGTGACGGAGGAGCAGGGTAGAGAGGTGACGGAGGAGCCGGGAGCAGAGGTGACCGAGGAGCCGGGAGCAGAGGTGACAGAGGAGCCGGGAGCAGAGGTCACAGAGGATCAGGGAGCAGAGGTGACGGAGGAGCCGGGAGCAGAGGTGACGGAGGAGCCGGGAGCAGAGGTGACGGAGGATTAGGGAGCAGAGGTCACAGAGGATTAGGGAGCAGAGGTCACAGAGGATTAGGGAGCAGAGGTCACAGAGGATTGGAGCAGAGGTCTCACAGAGATTAGGGAGCAGAGGTGTCGGAGGGACTAGGGAGCAGAGGTCACCGAGGAGCGGGAGCTGAGGTGACCGGAGGATTTGGGAGCAGAGGTGGGTGACGGCGATTACGGGAGCAGAGGTCACAGTGGAGCGGGAGCAGAGGTCACGGAGGAGCCGGGAGCAGAGGTCACAGAGGAGCCGGGAGCAGAGGTCACGGAGGAGACGGGAGCAGAGGTCACGGAGGAGCCGGAGCAGATGGTGCCGGAGGAGCCGGGAGACAGAGGTGACGGGAGGAGCTAGGGAGCAGAGGTGAACGGGGAGACAGGGGCAGAAGTGACGGAGGAGCCGGGAGCAGAAGTGACGGAGGAGCCGGGAGCAGAGGTCACAGAGGATTAGGGAGCAGAGGTCACAGAGGATTAGGGAGCAGAGGTCACAGAGGATTAGGGAGCAGAGGTGACGGAGGATTAGGGAGCAGAGGTGACGGAGGATTAGGGAGCAGAGGTCACAGAGGAGCCGGGAGCAGAGGTGACGGAGGATTAGGGAGCAGAGGTGACGGAGGATTAGGGAGCAGAGGTCACAGAGGAGCCGGGAGCAGAGGTGACGGAGGAGCCGGGAGCAGAGGTCACAGAGGAGCCGGGAGCAGAGGTCACAGAGGAGCCGGGAGCAGAGGTCACAGAGGAGCCGGGAGCAGAGGTCACAGAGGAGCCGGGAGCAGAGGTCACAGAGGAGCCGGGAGCAGAGGTGACGGAGGAGCCGGGAGCAGAGGTGACGGAGGAGCCGGGAGCAGAGGTGACGGAGGAGCAGGGAGCAGAGGTGACGGAGGAGCCGGGAGCAGAGGTGACGGAGGAGGGGGGGGCCGGGAAGAAGAGGGCACAGAGAGCGGGAGCAGAGTTCACAGAGGTCCGGGAGCAGAGGTTCAAAGAGAGCCGGGAGCAAGTTCACAGAGGAGCCGGGAGCAGAGGTCACGGGGGTAGCCGGGAGCCAGAGGTCACAGAGGAGCGGGAGCAGATGGTCACAGAGGAGCCGGGAGCAGAGGTGACGGAGGAGCCGGGAGCAGAGGTGACGGAGGAGCCGGGAGCAGAGGTGACGGAGGAGCCGGGAGCAGAGGTGACGGAGGAGCCGGGAGCAGAGGTGACGGAGGAGCCGGGAGCAGAGGTGACGGAGGATTAGGGAGCAGAGGTGACGGAGGATTAGGGAGCAGAGGTGACGGAGGATTAGGGAGCAGAGGTCACAGAGGATTAGGGAGCAGAGGTGACGGAGGATTAGGGAGCAGAGGTGACGGAGGAGCCGGGAGCAGAGGTGACAGAGGATTAGGGAGCAGAGGTGACAGAGGATTAGGGAGCAGAGGTGACAGAGGATTAGGGAGCAGAGGTGACAGAGGATTAGGGAGCAGAGGTGACAGAGGAGCCGGGAGCAGAGGTGACAGAGGATTAGGGAGCAGAGGTGACAGAGGAGCCGGGAGCAGAGGTCACAGAGGAGCCGGGAGCAGAGGTCACAGGGGAGCCGGGGAGTCAGAGGTGACGGAGAGCCGGGTAGCAGGAGGTGACGGAGGAGCGGGAGCTGAGGTGTCGGAGGAGCCGGAGCAGAGGTTGGACGGAGGAGCGGGAGCAGAGGTCACAGAGGAGCCGGGTGCAGAGTTCACTGAGGCGACGGGAGACAGAGCTGTCACAGAAAGGAGCCGGGAGCAGAGGTCACAGAGGAGCCGGGAGCAGAGGGTCACGGGGGGAGCCAGGAGCAGACGGTGACGGGGGAGAAGGGAGCAGGAGGTACAGAGGAGCGGGAGAGAGGTGACGGAGGAAGCCGGAGCAGATGGGTGACGGAGGAGCCGGGAGCAGAGGTGACGGAGGAGCCGGGAGCAGAGGTGACGGAGGAGCCGGGAGCAGAGGTGACGGAGGAGCCGGGAGCAGAGGTGACGGAGGATTAGGGAGCAGAGGTGACTGAGGATTAGGGAGCAGAGGTGACTGAGGATTAGGGAGCAGAGGTGACTGAGGATTAGGGAGCAGAGGTCACAGAGGAGCCGGGAGCAGAGGTCACAGAGGAGCCGGGAGCAGAGGAGACGGAGGAGCCGGGAGCAGAGGTGACGGAGGAGCCGGGAGCAGAGGTGACGGTGGAGCCGGGAGCAGTGGTGACGGGGGAGCCGGGAGCAGGGGTGACGGAGGATTAGGGAGCAGGGGTCACAGAGGATTAGGGAGCAGAGGTCACAGAGGATTAGGGAGCAGGGGTCACAGAGGATTAGGGAGCAGAGGTGACGGAGGGGCCGGGAGCAGAGGTGACGGAGGGGCCGGGAGCAGAGGGTGGAAGGAGGAGCCGGAGACAGAGGTGACGGAGGAGCCGGGAGCAGTGTTGACGGAGGAGCCGGGAGCAGAGGTGACGGAGGATTAGGGAGCAGAGGTGACAGAGGAGGACACCACCACCAACAGTACGACCAACACGACATCCACCAGAACTAGAGGACGCTCCTATGGAATCAGTCTGCAGCCAGTGGTCGGGGGTCTCCTTGGTCACTATTGTCCTGGTGGAGAAGGGGGGTCATGGTCGGGGGTCTTACTTGGTCACTATCGGTCACTGGTGCAGCAGGAGTCATGGTCGGGGGTCTCCTTGGTCCTATCGTCCTTGATGGGGAGGGGGGCATGGTCTGGGGTTCCCTTGTGACTCGTCTGGTCACAATTTTGTACTGGTGTGAGAGGGGGTCTAGGTCGGGAGTCTCCTTCTGACTCCTTGAACTATTGTCCTGGTGGGAGGAGGGGGTCATGGTCGGGGGTTCCTTGGTCCACTATTCGTCATGAGTGGAGTAGGGGCCTGCGTCGGGGGTCTCCTTGTTGACGCTGGTCTCTATTGTACTAGTGGAGTAGGGGGCATGTCAGGGGTCTCATTAGTCACTATTGTCCTGGTGGAGTCGGGGGTCTCTTTGGTCTCTATTGTCCTGGTGGAGTAGGGGGTCATGGTCAGGGGGACTCCTTGGTCACTATTGTCCTGGTGGAGTAGGGGGTCATGGTCGGGGGACTCCGTGTTCACTATTGTCCTGGTGGAGAAGTGGGTCATGGTCGGGGATCTCCTAGGTCACAAGTGACCGGGTGGATAAGTGGGTCATGGTCGGGGATCTCCTTGGTCACAATGGTCCTGGTGCAGCAGGGGGCATGGGTCAGGGGCTCCTGGTCACTATTGTCCTGGTGGAGTAGGGGGTCCTGGTCGGGGAACTCCTTGGTCACTATTGTCGTGGTTCAGATGGGTGCATGGGTGGGGGTCTCCTTGGTCACTATTGTCCTGGTGGAGGAGGGGGTCATGGTCGGGGATCTCCTTGGTCACTATTGTCCTGGTGCAGCAGGGGGCATGGTCGGGGGTCTCCTTGGTCACTATTGTCCTGTTTGACTAGGGGGCATGGTCGGGGGTCTCCTTGGTCACTATTGTCCTGGTGGAGAAGTGGGTCATGGTCGGGGATCTCCTTGGTCACTATTGTCCTGGTGCAGCAGGGGGCATGGTCGGGGGTCTCCTTTGGTCACTATTGTCCTGTTTGACTAGGGAGCATGGTCGGGGGTCTCCTTGGTCACTATTGTCCTGGTGGAGGAGGGGGTCATGGTCGGGGGTCTCCTTGTTCACTATTGTCCTGTTTGACTAGGGGGCATGGTCGGGGGACTATTGTCCTGGTGGAGAAGTGGGGGGGGTCATGGTCGGGGGTCTCCTTGGTCACTATTGTCCTGGTGCAGCAGGGGGCATGGTCAGGGGTCTCCTTGGTCACTATTGTCCTGTTTGGACTGGGGGGCATGGTCGGGGGTTTCCTTGGTCACTATTGTCCTTTGTTGGGGAGGGAGGGGGTCATGGTCGGGGGTCTCCTTGGTAAACTATTGCCCTTTATTTGATAGGGGGAAATGGTGGGGGGTTTCTCTTGTTAACGCTGGTCTCTATACCCTCCGTCCAGGGTCCACATACGTTTACTGGGCCGGTACCTGACCTGCGGGTCTGAAGGGTCCGGTCGCTTTCGTCATCGCCCGTTTCAGCCTTAAAGACGACGAAGACGACGACATTGATGCAACTCAGTAAATTTTTATTGCAACTGGAAGACAATACATCACAGAAACGTTATGGGTCCCGGGGTCGGGGTCGTGTTATTTACAGGAGTCGATGAGATTGTTTCTTTGGCAAAATGATTACACATCAAGAAAAAGTGAAATGCAGAGAAATGCGCTGACGAGGCCGCGGCGCCGCTGCCCCGCTCCCTCGGGTCTCCAGGATGTTGGCAGCTACACACACGTACACAAAAAATATTGCATTTTATCCCCCCCCCCCCCTGCACCGAGGCTCCACAGCCAAATCTGGGTGCAGACCCTCCGCCCGCGTCCCAACCCTTTTCCCGCAACAATCTGCAGAGCAATGTGCTGCATGCGCCTCCGCAGAAAGGCGAGGAATAAACCAAAATCATAAGGAAAACCTGGGGCTTCTGGGCAGGCAGCGCGGGGCGGCAGTGGAGGGGTCACCCAGAGACGCAGCCTTTTTCCATTTTTCGCGTTTTTTTTGATTGCTTTATCACTTAACAAAATAAAATATTTCTTTTCTTAGAAATGTTACAGATTTCAGAAAATAAAAAAAAATCTACAAGTTTAAAATGCTCGGTTCGGACGTAGACACGATAGATCCACAAACATCAGAAGCGCTGGCGGCGGCGGGCGAGAAAACGCTCCGCGCAGCTCTACGGTCAGAGAGGTCTGTCAGTGGGCGAGGCCCCAGGAAAACGCTCCGCGCGTGCTTCTACTTCAGAAGGTTCGGCGGCGGGCGAGGCCGCAGAAAACGCTCCGCGCGGCTCCTGCGGTCAGTGAGGTCCGGCGGCGGGCGAGGCCCCGAGAAACGCTCCGCGCGGCTCTACGGTCAGAGAGGTCTGTCAGTGGGCGAGGCCCCAGGAAAACGCTCCGCGCGGCTCTACTGTCAGAGAGGTTCGGCGGCGGGCGAGGCCCCGAGATAACGCTCCGCGCGGCCCTGCGGTCAGAGAGGTCCGGCGGCGGGCGAGGCCCCGAGATAACGCTCCGCGCGGCTCTGCGGTCAGAGAGGTCCGGCGGCGGGCGAGGCCCCGGGATAACGCTCCGCGCGGCTCTCCGGACAGAGAGGTCCGGCGGCGGGCGAGTCCCCGAGATAACGCTCCGCGCGGCTCTGCGGTCAGAGAGGTCCGGCGGCGGGCGAGGCCCCAGGAAAACGCTCCGCGCGGCTCTACGGTCAGAGAGGTCCGGCGGCGGGCGAGGCCCCAGGAAAACGCTCCGCGTGGCTCTGCGTTGGGAGTTCCGGCTGTGGGCGAGGTCCCGATATAACGCTCCGCGCGGCTCTGCGGTCAGAGAGGTCCGGCGGCGAGCGAGGCTCCGGGAAAACGGTCAGGGAGGTCCAGCGGCGCAGAGCCCGGCATCAGAGATAGGAAGGAGGCGGCAGGGGCCTCATCTCTCTCCACCTCAGCAATGTAACAGCGCCATCTGAGGGCAAAATGAACATGAAAATCCTATGATGCCCGCACCCCAGTCCCATGTTCTGTGCACCTACTGATCCTCTGAACACAGCCTATGTGAGGGGTATGTGGAGTGTATGCTATAAACTGTGCAGTGGGGTGTATGGGGTATATAGGTTGTATATGGGATGACAGTATTATGTATACGGGGTGGCAGTGGTATATATGGGGTGGCAGTGGTGTATATGGGGTGGCAGTGGGGTGTACGGTGTATATGGGGTGGCAGTGGGGTGTACGGTGTATATGGGGTGGCAGTGGGGTGTACGGTGTATATGTTGGTGGCCCCCCCCCCCCCCTTTTTTTTTTTCTTCACATGGGGTGGCAGTGGGGTGTACGGTGTATATGGGGTGGCAGTGGGGTGTATATGGGGTGGCAGTGGTATATATGGGGTGGCAGTGGGGTGTATGGTGTATATGGGGTGGCAGTGGGGTGTACGGTGTATATGGGGTGGCAGTGGGTTTTTAAAGGGGTGGCAGTGGGGGTGAACGGGTTTATGGGGTGTGTTTTATCGGGGTTTAGGGGGGGGGTCGGTTTATAAGGGGTGGAGGGGGGGGTTATGGGGTGCAGTGGGTGTACGGGGATATGGGGTGTGGGGGTGTACGTGTTATGGGGGGGGCGTGGGGTGTAGGTATTAC
>JAODAL010063643.1:0-19136 GCA_025379985.1 Phyllomedusa bahiana
ACTTGCTTGCGGTGGCGCCGAGGTGCAGCGAGGTAACAGAACGTAGTCCGGGAATCATAGTCATGGGCAGGCAGAAGGTCAGGGCAGGCGGCAATGGTTCGTGGTCGTGGACAGGCAGAAAGGTCAGGGCAGGCGGCAGAGGTTCGGAGTCGGGAAAACGTAGCAAGAGGTCTGGTACACGGTAGGGCGAGAATACACTTAGGGAATGCTTTAGCTAAGGCACGAGACAACATAGATCCAGCAGGGAAGTGACGTGGGTGCAAAACTTATATAGGGACACCGCCCGGCAATTACCGGCGCACTGTCCCTTTAAATGTACGTGAACGCGCACGCGCTAGGGCCGGCCGGCAGGGGATGAGGACCGGACGGGAGCGAGGCCAGGCGAGTGGATGGGACGGGTGGCGCCACGACCGGCAGTGCGGTCCGCGGGGCCCCCCGTCCCCGCCGGGGACCCGCCGCGGGGAACGCGGGTGCGACTGCGGTCTGAACCACGGACCGCGGCGCAACCCGTTACAGACTTCATCTCCCGGTCCAGATACTCCTGCTCCTCGCTACTCATGGAGCCAGCAGTCGTTAAACGAGGCGATTGCAAAGAGACAACAGTATGCGTCCAACCATCATAAGGTGCAGAAGCTGACCGTACTCCTGTCCAAGTTGTTGGTGCAGCAGTCCCTCCCTTTCCAAATGGTGGACTCTGCACCGTTCAGAGAACTAATGGCTTGTGCCGAGCCGAGATGGAGAGTTCCAAGCCGTAATTTCTTTTCCAAAAAGGCAGTACCAGCACCTCATAAATATGTAGAACAGAAGGTGGGCCAGTCCTTGAGCTTATCGGTTTGTTCCAAGGTTCCAAGGTGCACGGCAGTGCAGACGTCTGGAGCTGCTTCCGGCCCAGGCACACCAACAACTTGGACAGGAGATGCCGCTTTCTCCTCCACATTGTCAAACTGCGGCTCCTGCGCCAATGTCTGCCTCCTCCTCCTCCACCACCACCACCATCTCAGCCTCCACAAGTACTGCTCCATCATACCACATGTGTAGGGCACAGCGGTGTCACGCAGTTCTACACCTGGCTTGCCTCGGCGAACGAAGTCACACAGGGGAGGAACTGCTCCGCGTCATGCAGCAAGAAATCGATGTGTGGCTTTCACCGCGCCAACTGCAAATCGGAACCATGGTGACGGACAATGGGAGGAACATGGTGTCCGCGCTGCACCGAGGAGGGATGGTCCATGCACCCTGCATGGTGCACGTGTTCAATCTGGTTGTGAAAAGGTTCCTGAAGTCTTCCACCGATCTTCAGAAGATTCTGAAAATGGCCAGGAAACTGTGCATGCACTTCATCCATTCCTACAAAGCCAGGAACACCCTCCTCGAGTTGCAGCGGCAGAACGGCCTCCCCCAACACACTCTGATATGCGATGTTTCTACCCGTTGGAATTCCAGCCTGCACATGTTGGACCGACTGTATGAACAGAGAAAGGCCATTAACGATTTTTTGATGATCCAGGCGGACAGGAGTATTCCCGTGTAACTTTGATGTCAGCCAGTGGCAGCTCATGCGTGACACCTGCCGTTTGTTGAGGCCATTCGAGGAGGCCACGTTATTTGTCAGTCGCCAGGACTACGGGATGAATAACGTCATTCCACTGCTTCATGTCCTGGAACAGATGCTGAAAAATCTGTCTGGGCAGGGACTGGAGACGTGGCGACTACATCTTGCGGCCACATACCCGGGTTTGGGACTGAAATGGAGGAGGGGGAGGAGGACTTTGGAGCAGAAGCATTGTCGGGTGAAATGAGTGGATTTTCTACCCAGGTGACAAGAGAGGGAGCACTGGGGGAGGTAGAGGGAAAATGGAAAGATGAGGCAGATGACCCGCAAGCACCGTGGCAGTATACAGTGGAGATGGAGGCAGGGAGCCCCTCGGAGTCACTTGTGCAGACGGCCCGCAGCATACTGATTTGCCTGGCAAGTGACAGCCGAATAGTCAGCATCCGGCAGAGGGATGACTTCTGTCTCTCAACCCTATTTGACCCTCGCTACCGGTCCAAAATGGGAGCCTTTTTCCCAGCTATTGAGAGGGAGTACAAACTCAAATACTATAGGGAAAATCCACCGAGTCATTGGCCGCTGCCTATGTCAGCATCGTCCCTCCTCGACAGGTCTGACCGGGGGGTTCTTCAGCGCTCACGTACTACTGCCGCGGCTGCTGATGGAGGGTGGGGGGGTTTGGGGCAGTACCAGCTCCATCAGCAGCAACCTAATCTGGAGTCACTGATGAGCAGCTTCCTTCACCCCCCCTAGTGAGGAGGGCATCCCCCAGCAGCACAGCAGCAGGACCTGAGCAGACCCTGAACCAACAGGTGTGGCCTACTTGGACAGCACTCTGCCACCGCAGTTTTGAAGATCCGCTGGACCCACTGGGCAGCCAAACTGGATGTGGTGACCGCAACTTGCCGAGTTTGCAGTGGAGAAGCTGTCCTGCCCGGCCATAGTTTGGCATCAGAGCGGGTGTTCAGTGCGGCGGGGGCCATCGTTACCCAAGGAGAACCCGCTTGTCCACGGGAAATTTTGGAAGGGACTGACCCTTTGTCAAGATGAAACAGGCCTGATCGCCAAGTTTCCACACACCAATGCCTTAGGCTCCAGACTACATCAGCCATGACGCCATCACCCAAACTGAAGAAATGAAGTCTGGTTTCAAACTTACCTGTCTCAGCCACTATTCTGATGCCGCCACCTTGCTGATGCCCACACCCTGCTGAACAGTTTCTCCACTGCAACCAACCATCTTTACCAGGGGCACGGGTATTGAACCCACCCCTCCACACTCTGTCATTGTGCCACTGTCTGACCTCATGCTGCTGCTGTGGTTGCTGCCGTGACCTCCACACTGTGTCATTGTCCCACTCTCTGACCTCATGCTGTTGCTCCTGCCGCCGTAACCTCCACTCTCTGTCATTGTGCAACTCTGTGGCCTACTCCATTTTTTTGCCACCTCCCAAGAAGTGATTGTGCCACTTTCTGACCTCATGCGCTGCTGTGGCTGCTCCCGTGACCTAGACACTGTGTCATTGTGCCACTCTGTGGCCTATTCCTGTTTTTGCCACCTCCAGAATGTCATTGTGCCACTGTCGACCTCATGCTGCTGCTCCCAGTGATCTACACATGTGTCATTGTCCACTAATCTGACCTCATTGCTGCTGCTGGTTGGGGCTGCCGTGACCTACACACTGTGTCATTGTCCCAAACTCGTGGCCTATTCCTGTTTTTGCCACCTCCAGAATGTCATTGTGCCACTGTCTGACCTCATCCTGCTGCTGCAGTGACCTACACACTGTGTCATTGTGCCACTGTCTGACCTCATGCTGCAGCTGTGGCTGCTGCCGTAAACAACACACTGTGTCATTGTACCACTCACTGGCCTACTCCTGTTTTTGTCTCCTCCGGAATGAATGTCATTGTGCCACTGTCTGACCTCATGCTGCTGCTGCGGTGACCTCCACTTTTCTGTCATTTGTGCCCTCTGTGGGCCCTACTCCTTTTTTTGCCACCTCCAGAATGTCATTGTGCCCACTGTCTGACATCATGCTGCTGCTGTGGCTGCTGCCGTGAACCTCCCCACACTGTGTCATTGGGTGCCACCTGTGGCCAAAATTCCTTTTTTTGCCACCTCCAGAATGTCATTGTGCCACTGACTGACCTCATGCTGCTGCTGTGAGTGTTGCCGTGCCCTCCACACTGTGTCATTGTGCCACTCTGTGGCCTATTCCTGTTTTTGCCACCTCCAGAATATGATTGTGCCACTGCCTGACCTCATGCTGCTGTGGCTGCCGCCGTCACCTCCACACTCTGTCAATAATGTTGCCACCTGAGCTCTCAGCTTGTTTTTTTCCAGCTTCGCTGGAAATGATTTTAATCAGGCTACATTCCCCCTTCCGTTTTTGGTCAGTTTTGCCCTCTTAAGTGCCCAGGGAATTTTATAGTGAAGCGATTCTAAGAGCGGCGGCAGTCTGTGCGTGTCATACTAAAAACAACATTGTATGAAGACCAAAAACCCAAACTCTCTCTGCATATTTAAACATGGCACAACGTTCTACAGCACCCTGCAGGCTCTGTCAGCCTGGAAATAGCTGTTTTTTAACGTGATTCGTCCCAAAGTAATTCGGAATGAAGTTATTTTTTGTCGGGAAATTCGGCGAAGTGAGTGAACCGAATTTCGAGAAATTCGCCCATCTCTAATGCCACCGTTCCACTTTCACATGACCCTGCAGACAATTACAGGCCTCAGCGGTCTCCTACAACAAGAGACCAAGTGGCCTCTACATAGCTGAAAGGTCACATGAAGACTGAGCGGTGACATCATCAGCTGGGTCCACAAGGCCTGCAGTGCAGAATAAGAGGGTTCATAAGGTATAGTTTTTTCTATTTTAATTTTTTTAAAACTGTGTATTTTATTTTATTAAAGAAAAATATACAAAATATAGCAAGAATGCAATTATGTATACACATGGACTACATAACTAAACGCCAATCGCCGTACATAAGATGTGACAAACTCACAACATTTTTTTCTATATTTAATCATCCTGATGGACTGATGTGCTATTATTATTTTGGAACACCCCTTTAAGTAGAAAAATGCTGAATACAACATTTCTTGTAATCAAAGTTGATTTGTTATAACAAATGAAATGTTATAAGTCACTGATTTTTAATGGTCAGTTTTTATTTTTGAAAATACCCACTTAATTTCCACGTGTTTTAAGGGATTTTTGGTTAATTTTATCCACAATGTTAGCTCCTTTTATAATGACTTATTTTGTATATTTTTTTATATAGGTTAGATGCAGCAGTAAGCAACTCTAAAATCATTACACTGCAGGGATATGGCCATAAGTTATGTTGTCTGAAGATAGGAGTGTGTGTCGTTATAAACTACAAGTCATTTATCAATTTCATAATACTGCAGTTACAGTCTTCTGTCTGGTCTAGCTTTGGGGTTACTGGGACACTGCATAAAACAGAAAAATCAAATCCTCCCAGAGAGAAACCCTATGGTGGGGATGAAAAAGGTATCTTCATATATATATTTCTCTCGGTATGCAGAGGCTGATATTTTAATAAAATGTTGAATTAAATAATAGGACGTTAATAGGGCAGATGGTGCCTTTTTTGCCCGCTATGTTGATTACGCACTACAGTGCATTGCACACCGCAGAGAAAAACATGAGTCAATTATTGGTGTTTTCTTAATGTGGAAAATGCATCTGGGTGCTAGCACATGGATTAGAATGGGGCTAATTTGTGTCCTAAAACGCGGTGAAATCCTTGTGAAGAAAGAAGTCATATAAGGCCTGGTTCACATCTACGTTGGTGGTTACATAGTTAGTACGGTTGATTAAAGATCTATGTCCATCAAGTTCAACCAAGGGTTGGGAAATATGTGGATGAAGGGAAGGGGATAGGACATTTTTAATCTTAGGGCCACAAGTATGAAAACTGTTTAGGTCCAAAACTCACTTTTTTGCCCATAGTAACCTATGGACAACCAAGTGAGTTTTAGTCCTAGACAGTTTTCATATATGTGGCCCTTAGTTTCCCCTACTGATGTAGACTTGGATCCCATAAGGCAAGAACCAATCTGCTCTAAATGAATATGTAATTTCTGCTCCCAAAATTGCTATTAGACTGGATCTAGAATTTTATACGGCTACATAGGTTTTAATATTTTTTTGTTTCAGGTACATAACTAAGCCTTTCTTGAAACCCTCAACTGTTCCTGCTGTGATCAACTCCTCAGGTGGCTATTCCACAAAATCACAATTCTCATGGTGAAGAAGGCTTTTCTTCTCTGGAGGTTGAATCCTTTTTTTTCTCCAGATGAATGGAATGTCCTCTTGTCTTTTGAGGGGGTCTTACATGAAATAGCTTTTACCAGGGCCGGGACCAGGCATTTTGGCACCCTAGGCGAGTAAGCCAATGGCGCCCCCCCAAAAAAAAAAAAAAAAAAAAATCCCAGCCCTAACCTAACGCACACTGCCTGCATCCCACCTGCCCCAACTAGGCAGAATGGGGTGGTGGGGAGGGGGGAACAGAATTCCGACACACAAGAGTGGGGTTAGTAGGGTCTCTTAGATTGTATTTATATAAAATAATATGTTGTGAATGAAAACCTATACAAATAGCTATAAAGACAGTTTTCTATAGATGACATCTCTGGATAATGGTGATACAGTCACCACATAAGATCGCTGTACAAGCAGCAAATAGGGGGCTCTGACTACAGCCCTCCTTCTGTCTCACTACAGCTTCCCTTCTCACTACAGCCCCCCTTCTGTCTCATTATAGCCCCCTCCTCACTACAGCCCCCCTGAGTGCAGCCTTCCCCTCATCACAGCCTCCCCCTCATTTCAGCCCCCACTGTGCAGCCTCCCCCTCAGTGCAGCCTCCCCCTCAGTACAGACAGCCTCCCCCTCAGTACAGCCTCCCCCTCAGTACAGACAGCCTCCCCCTCAGTGCAGCCTCCCCCTCAGTACAGCTTCCCCCTCAGTACAGACAGCCTCCCTCAGTGCAGCCTCTCCTCAGTGCAGTCTCTCCTCAGTGCAGCCTCCGCCTCAGTGCAGCCTCTCCTCAGTGCAGCCTCTCCTCAGTGCAGCCTCTGCTTAGTGCACCCTCCCCCTCAGTGCAGCCGCACCCTCAGTGCAGCCTCCCTCTCAGTGCAGCCTCCCCCTCAGTGCAGCTTCTCCTTAGTGCAGCCTCCCCCTCAGTGCAGCCTCTCCCTCAGTGCAGCCTCCCCCTCAGTGCAGCCTCTCCCTCAGTGCAGCCTCCCCCTCAGTGCAGCCTCCCCCTTAATGCAGCCTTTCCTCAATGCAGCCTCCCCCTCAGTGCAGCCTCTCCCTCAGTGCAGCCTTTCCTCAATGCAGCCTCCCCCTCACTACAGCCTCCTCCTCAGTACAGCCAGCCTCCCCCTCAGTGCAGCCTCCCCCTCAGTGCAGCCTCCCCCTCAGTACAGCCTCCCCCTCAGTGCAGCCTCTCCTCAATGCAGCCCCCTATAGCTCTAATTCCCCCCACACCACTCACCTCTCCTGTTAGCACTTGCAGATCCAGTGCTCTGCTGCGGACAGGGGGGGCAAAGCTCCACCCACTCTTCCCAGCATACACTGGGCGCTCATGTGACAGGAAGTTGTCACAGGAAGCAGACATGTTGGGAGAGATGGATTGTAACCTCTCCTGACATGTCTCTCTATTCACTGCCACCAATGTAAGGCTGCCCCTGTCATCTCCACCCTCCGACCCCCGCGCCCGGAGGAAGGAGGGGGGCGGAGGGAATCCACTTAGCTGCCGGCTGTATAGAGACAGCCGGCAGTGCTGCAATGTATGGAGCTGGCTCAGCTACTGAGCTGGCTCCATGCCTGCGCCCCCTAGTGGCAGGCGCCCTAGGCAACGGCCTCTAGTCGCCTTCCCATCGTCCCGCCCCTGGCTTTTACCAATACTTTTTGTAGGGGCTATTTATATACTTATATAAATGAATCATGTCTTTGCTCGAGACTAAATAGGTTTAATTCTTTTAACCTCTCCTCATAAGGTGTGACCGGATATATTCGAGCGCAGTACGGCGCGAAATACGTGGCAAAAGGCGTCCGAAAATAAGCTGTGTGAACATAGTCTTAGAAGTTATATTTTATGGTTTCTAAGATACACAAGTTTTTCTGTTTGTTGTGCCTATAGAACTTCAACAAAAATGGTAGTGGGATTTTTTTAACAATAAAACTGTTTGTGAAACCACCATTAATTAGTTCACTTACAATACAAGTCAGAGCGGTCTACAAAAAACCACAACTCCTATAAAAAAAATTCCATCTTCAGGATTTGATCACAAATCCTGATTTTGGATGAAGTTTAATGCAATTCCATTGGGGCTAATCTGCATCCTCGCTCCTGGCATGTTTTCTCTTATTCCTTTTGAACAATTTAAATTTAAAATCTGGGTGAGTAAAACTATTGACATAGCTCTTGAAATATGAAACTGTGTATTGAAAATGTGACGTTTATATGAAAGGTCAGCCATAGTAATCTGGTATGCCTCAACTCAACCTGCACTGCAAATAGAATTCATTTTTGACCTTGGTAACAGTAAAGCGGTATTTATTCTATAGCAAAAGCAATAAAAATGTGGTTATAGTGCTGGAAAAGCAAAATAGATGGGGTTTCAGAATATATTTGTGTAAATCTTTGCTACTTTTTTTTTATTACTATGGGTTTATGTGTGTATATATAAAACACACTTGTTGTTGGCTCCACTATCTAGCAGTGGTAAGTTATGTTCATTTGGACTCATCTGTTTCATCCAATTTTTACAGAATGGTAAAAATAATCAATACTTTGCAGTTTTATGAATATAAATTTCAATTATAATATAAAGAAAAATTGTCTTATATAATTTGTGTTTCAATTTTATGCTATTTTCATTGTCTGTTAACTGACAGTACACTGGAACATTCTTGCATTGACCCAGAGGTTGGAAAATAGACACTTTTCCACCACCTACAAAGAATAGAACCCTCTAGACAAGTCTGTTTTAGTCAAATGTGTGTACTTTATAAAAGGACAGTTCTAGAGGACCTTTTCTTAGAACGCTGTGACATTCTTCTGTAATTCTTTCTGAAAATGTATGAATACATTGACAACTGGATGATACCATTCCCCCGTCAATGGGTGCATCCCCAAACAGTTTTACAATGTCCATTTAAAGCTGACAGTATTAGCGTCCTGCTCCCCAGAAAATAAAACAGTGTCTTATATTTATTTTTGCTCCTAAAGACGAGCTAAGACTTATTTTCAAGTTGTCTTATATTTCCATGAACAAGAACTCACATTTATTGTTGAACAAAAAATCAACATGTATTAATATACTGTAGTCATTTCATCACAAACATCAGCATAAGCGGCCAAACTCTGAATTGCATAAAAAAATGCACTAGGTCTTATTTTCGGGGGATGCCTTATTTTCGGGGAAACAGGGATAGTACCACACGGTTGGCAACTTATTTATATATTAACAAGAGGAATAATAGAGGCACACCATAATGTAGAGTTATTAAAAGAAGTACTCTAATGCAAAATAGTATTTCCTAAAAAAGACAAGTCATTAGATAAAACGGATTCTTTTTAAGGGAACAGTCCAGCACATGCTCTTTTAAGACGGAATTTCTGTTCGGGGCACCACAAGAAATTGTTCCCTGTATGTCAGTTGCGCTTCTTGGTTGACATGGGTGTGAGGTTTAGCTTTTCATTATCAGGTGTGATTCTTAATTTGCAAAGGGGAGCATTTTCTTAAAGCACCTGGACAGGAATTCTCCATATTCCATAACTAAATTTTCAATATTTTTGTGTTATATATAGGGTACTACCCCTGTTTCCCCAAAAATAAGGCATCAACCGAAAATAAGACCTAGTGCATATATGTATAATAATATATTATATATATATAATATATATATATATAAATCTATATATATATATATATATAATATATATATATATATATATATATATATAAACACATATTTATATTTAGAATAATGTTATATATATAGTAAATACACTATGTGCAGAATTATTATGCAAAAGAGTATTTTGATCACATCATGCTTTTTATACATGTTGTCCTACTCCAAGCTGTATAGGCTTGAAAGCCAACTACCAATTAAGTGAATCAGGTGATGTTCATCTCTATAATGAGGAGGGGTGTGGTCTAATGACATCAACACCCTATATAAGGTGTGCTTAATTATTAGGCAACTTCCTTTCCTTTGGTAAAATGGGTCAGAAGAGAGATTTGACGGACTCTGAAAAGTCAAGAATTGTGAGATGTCTTGCAGAGGGATGCAGCAGTCTTGAAATTGCCAAACTTTTGAAGCGTGATCACCGAACAATCAAGCGTTTCATGGCAAATAGCCAACAGGGTTGCAAGAAGCGTGTTGAAAAAAAGGCGCAAAATAACTGCCAATGAATTGAGGAAAATCAAGCGTGAAGCTGCCAAGATGCCATTAGCCACCAGTTTTGCCATATTTCAGAGCTGCATCGTTACTGAAGTATCAAAAAGCACAACTTGTGCGATACTCAGGGACATGGCCCAGGTAAGGAAGGCTGAAAAACGACCACCTTTGAACAAGAAGCATAAGATAAAACGTCAAGACTGGGCCAAGAAATACCTTAAGGCCGTGTTCACACGGCTTATTCAAGCCGTAATTGCAAGCGGGGGCGGGGCGGCGGCGCTGCTCGCCGACCCCATAGACTTGCATTATCCACGGCATGTATTGCGCCTGGATAATGTGCATGTCACTTTCTCCCCGCCCCGCGGATTCGCCGAGCGGGTAGGAGCGACGGAATTCACTGTTCTGTATGAGAACTGTGGATTACCATAATGACTGCGACTGATTGGAGCCGTACTGAAGCGCAAATCCGGCGCGCAGTACGGCTCCAATCCGCGCTGAAATAAGCCGTGTGAATATGGCCTAAGACTGATTTTTCTAAGGTTTTATGGACTGATGAAACGAGAGTGACTCGGGCCAGATGGATGGGCTCAAGGCTGGATCAGTAAAGGGCAGAGAGCTCCACTCCGACTCAGACGCCAGCAAGGTGGAGGTTGGGTACTGGTATGGGCTGGTATAATCAAAGATGAACTTGTGGGACCTTTTCGGGTTGAGGATGGAGTGAAGCTCAACTCCCAGACCTACTGCCAGTTTCTGGAAGACACCTTCTTCAAGCAGTGGTACAGGAAGAAGTCGGTATTGTTCAAGAAAAACATGATTTCCATGCAGGACAATGCTCAATCACATGTATCCAAATACTCCACAGCGTGGCGGCCAGTAAAGGGCTAAAAGAAGAAAAAATAATGACATGGCCCCCTTGTTCACCTCATCTGAACCCCATAGACAACCTGTTGACCCTCCTAAAATGTGAGATCTACAGGGAAGGAAACCAGTCCACCTCTCTGAACAGTGTATGGGAGGCTGTGGTGGCTGCTGCGCGCAATGTTGATCAAGCAACTGACAGAATCTATGGATGGAGGCTTTTGAGTGTCATCGTAAAGAAAGGTGGCGATATTGGTCACTGATTTGGTTTTAAATCTCAGAAATGTTTATTTCTAAATTGTCTGTTGTTCTATTGGTTTACCTGGTGAAAATAAACAAGTGAGATGGGGATAGATTTGGTTTTTATTAAGTTGCCTAATAATTCTGCACAGTAATAGTTACCTGCACAAACAGATATCCTCCTAAGATAGCCAAATCTAAAAAAAAAAAACACTCCAACTTCCAAAAATATTAAACTTTGATATTTAGGAGTCTTTTCGGTTGATTGAGAACATAGTTGTTGTTCAATAATAAAAAGTATCCTCTCAAATACAACTTGCCTAATAATTCTGCACCCACTGTATAGACCAATGGTTGCAGGACAAAGCTTTAAAATCAGGGTTAAGCTTGGTAATGATGAATAGTCCACTGTACAGTCATGCTGGCCAACCATCTGTAAATTCACAGACAGTTCTTAAAAATAGTGGACAAGTGGTAAAAATAATAGGGAAGGTTTATCAATACTATCTAACACTTACACAGTGTAAACTTAGACTAGACGGTCTTACAACGTGCCACATTTATCAAGTGTATCATCAATCTGGCGCATTTTTAAACTCTCCAGTTTGCACCATTTATTGGCTTACTTTGTGCCATCAAGTGCTTTTCTTTTGTTATTCCTTCTGGAAAGGTATTGCTGAGTCTGTCAGTTGGGTGTTACCATTCCGGTTTTCAAAGGGGTGTGTCCTGTATCTACAGATTTTGTCAGCAATAATTGGATAATATCAGACTGTGCAGGGCCGTACCTCCAATTTCTGACACTCAGTTAAAAAAAATAGTACATTTCTAGGACAGATAACAGAGGAATTACACTTCATAGAGATGTGAAGAAAAGTTCAGTAGAATTATTATTTCATGGAGAATACAAGTTCTTTCTAAAACAGACATGTCAAGAGATATTTACGTGCTGAAAATTAGCTCCACCATTGTTCCTATGGGAATTTCACTTGTGTAAATGCCTCAAGAATTTACAGGGCACTTAAATTTACAAGATTCAAATCGTCCCTAAATACACAACCCGCAAATACGCTTTTAAAATAGGATGTGTGAATGACGCTGCGTATTTTACATTGGAATCAATGAGAGCTGCTGAGAACTTTGTTCGAGGCTTATTTTGGTTCATATTTCAGCGCTAAATAAGCATAAAATTACGCTGAACATACCATGACCATAGTCATCCTTGGGTCTAAGTTCTATTTAAAGTAAAACCAAACAAAATAGAATATACAAGTGAGTCCCTAGTACTGCTAGGTATGATAAGGAAACTGTAATGAGTGCTGCAATAGGAAGGGGCTCCAGATTAAACCAAAATAGAATTGCTGGTTTGGGTACCATTGGAATCTAACCCTAACTCTGTCCATCCTATTGTGTCACACAGAGCCCCCACTTTGAGAAGGTTGACCTGTGTAAGCGGGGCTGCTATAAGTCATTTCAAGGCTCCATACAGCCAAAGCATCTAAACCCATTACTCATTACTAAGCCCTATCTTGCATAATATTAGTGGCCCCCTTTACAGGAGTACTGCTAATACTACCCTGATGGTGCCCTTGTGTGCATCTCTACAATGTCCTCCAAATTCCCTAAACTAGTTTTATAACCCATCTTCCCGGTAAGTAACAGTTCATAAGGGGTCTAACAAAGAATAAAGCTGACATTACTATATTTAACTACTGGGTGCATAAAGGTAGCCTAGATGTAACATGAGCCACCTAGACTAATAGAAAAATTACATTAATAGCTTGGCCCACATTAGAGCCACTCACTTCAACCTGACTGAAGCTCAGTACAGTAGGTCTCTGCATATTGACACAGCTTGGGTGGTAGTGGTCACCAGGGCTGTGGAGTCGGAGTCGGTGCCTATTTTGCAGGAGTCGGAGTTGTCATAAAATATACCGACTCCGACTCCCAAAATATATAATAAGTTGGTCCAATAAGTTCGATGCAGTGCAAAGAGCACAAGGAATTGGGTCCGGCCAGTGCTACTGCTCCCATATCTTCAGCCTCATCACATTTCAGCAAAATTTTTCACCTGCTTTCAAAGAAGTAGAAGAGTTCAACCATTCATCAAAACTGACTGTGGCTGAGGCAATTCCTTTATACCTTGAGATTGTTAGAGATGTTGCCTCTGTGGTCACTGCTTTGCCCCAAACCCAAGTTAGTGTAGAGAGGTCGTTCTCTAGCCTGGAAATAATGAGATCAGATGTGAGATCATCTATGCAGGATCTGATGGAGGCAATACTATTTCTCAGAACAAATTCAGAGACTCCACAAATGTTCCTGCAGTGTTTTGCATATTTACAATTTTCTTGTGTTCTAAAGTCATATCCAATAAATCTATTTTACACTGACAAGCAAAATGGTAACAATGTCTTGAACTTGTGACTTTCAGGCTCCATATGTCACCATCCACTACAGCTTTGTATATGAGGCTACTGTATTTTTATATACAGTCATCTTACCTATCTTATACATAAATTTGACTTGCAAGTATTTAGCATCTGCTTAGTTCTGCAGATTCTTTCCTGTAACTGCATTATTACTGTTTTGCTCCTAAAAATCAAAATGTAAACTTTTATTATTTTGTTAGTATTCAGGAAATCCACCTTTTGGTTTTCAATACTGCCTGAATTCTTCTGGGCTCTGAATCAGATTCAAGCAGGTCTTGACCAAAATCTGATCCCAGGTCTCTTCTACATATTCCCAATGTTGGTGCAGACTGGACTTGGATATAAATACAGCTTTTTCTTCAGCTCTACCCACAAGTGTTCAAACATACGTCCCAACATTTAGAGATTGCAAATAGGGACACATTAGCCACACTTCTGGCCCCACCCAAACAAATGACATCACACCAGGACATGCCTATAACCACGCCCCCAAACAAAATCATGCCCCGCCCCTCCAGAAGACCAGCGCCAACAAAACAGCAGTGCCACTAGGGTCTGTAAATACGTAATTATATAAAGAAATGTATATACAGAAATTCATACAAATAGCTGTAAGACAATGTTCTGTGGATGATACCGCTATATAATTGTCATACAGTGACCACATAATACCGCTGTACAAGGAACAAATATCCCTGTACTGTTACTGACCACACCAAGATTAATATTATCAATGATACCGCAATGCAGAGATCAAATAATTCCACCACACCATGACAACATCACCAGCACATAGTAACTGAATAATACCACAACACCATGACCACATATCACCATCACATAGTGACTGAATAATACAGCCATACTGATCCTGAATATAAACCATTACACTCCTACCAACATTCCTGCCATACAATGACCATATGGGGGTAGATAGCAGTTGTACACAGGCTCTGCAGACTGTATATACCACCATAGTGTGACCATATGGGGGGGTAGATAGTTGTACACAGGCTCTACAGACTGTATAAACCACATACAGTGACCATATGGGGGTAGATAGCAGTTGTACACAGTTGTACAGACATATAAGTGATGACAGTACAATACAATTTAGTGACTTACAGGTGATGTCTTCTCTGTTTGGAGTCGTTCTCTTGCTCCATTCCTTCCACATCGCCATGATGACTTCTCCCGGCCTCGTCCCTGCAGAATTAAGCATAGTTGCCAACTTTTGAAATCGAAAAAGCAGGAGATTATAGAGGGCGGCGCGCAAGAATTTGCATGGACACGCCCATCTTGCCGGTGTGCCACGCCCCTTCAAAAAGCCACACCCACTCCACCTAACTGCATAACGGCTTTGGAAGAAAGCCAGGTAGATGCCCTTATAGCCAGGTAGTAGCCCCCCATAGCCAGGTAGTGCCCCTAAAAGGCAGGTAGATGCCCCCTTGTAGCCAAGTAGATGCCCCCTCTGTAGCCAGGAAGTTGCCCCCTCTGTAGCCAGGCAGAGCCCCCTCTGTAGCCAGGTAGAGCCAAATTTGTAGCTAGGTAGATGCCCCCCTTTATTAGCCAGGTAGATGCCCCCTTTGTTAGCCAGGTAGATGCCCCCACTGTTGCCAGGTAGTGCCCCCTTTGTTGCCAGGTAGATGCCCCCTTTGTTAGCCAGGTAGTGCCCCCATTGTTAGCCAGGTAGATGCCCCCTTTGTTAGCCAGGTAGATGCCCCCTTTGTTAGCCTGGTAGTGCCCCATTGTAGCCAGGTAGTGCCCCCTCTGTTGCCAGGTAGTGTCCTCCCCCATTGTAGCCAGGTAGTGCCCCCTCT
Source organism: Phyllomedusa bahiana (assembly GCA_025379985.1). Classification (NCBI taxonomy): domain Eukaryota; kingdom Metazoa; phylum Chordata; class Amphibia; order Anura; family Hylidae; genus Phyllomedusa; species Phyllomedusa bahiana. Next base: position 15,347 of record JAODAL010063643.1, read on the forward strand.
GTTGCCAGGTAGACCCCCCCCCATTGTAACCAGGTAGTGCCCACTCTGTTGCCAGGTAGACCCCCCCATTGTAGCCAGGTAGTGCCCCCTCTGTTGCCAGGTAGACCCCCCCATTGTAGCAGGTAGTGCCCCCTCTGTTGCCAGGTAGACCCCCCCCTTGTAGCCAGGTAGTGTCCCCCCTGTAGCCAGGTAGACCCCCCATTGTAGCAGGTAGTGCCCCCTCTGTTGCCAGGTAGACCCCCCCATTGTAGCCAGGTAGAGCCCCCTATAACTAATAAAAATAAAATACTAAAAGCCACTTACCTCACCAGGCTCCTGCAGTTCCGGACATCTCCCGGCTGACTGAGTAGTCTCAGCATCGCAGGGGGAGTGAGTGCAGCCGCGCGTCACGCCCCCTGCGACACTGACCTGTATATACAGCGTGCACCGGCGCTGTTCATACAGGGGGAGAAGGGAGGAGGGAACGATCCCTCCTGCCTTCTTCCTGTACTGCTGACTGACTGTGCGACTGCGGCCACACAAGTCAGTGAAACTCGCCGGGTGGGTGAGCGGCCGCTGCGGCCGCTTCACCTGCCTGTGGGAACGGCCCGGCGGTGCCAGAGTAGCGGACCAGCGCTACTCTTGCGCCGCGGTCCCCCCACTGCCTGCTGGCAGCGGGAGAAATGCCAACTCTGCCGGGAGGGCGTGGGGGGAACCCCATTAGCGGGACCCCCCGCCAAAAGCAGGAGAGTTGGCATGTATGGAATTAAGCACACAAACATCTTAGACTCTGCACTTCTCCAGCACCTCCCTACCAAATCCCACCTCTGTACAAACTCCCCATGGGGTGATAGGTGGAGTAGGGGAGTATGGGGCAACAGGCAGTGGTCAGGGGGTTATAGAGTGTCAGGTGAGGGTTGTATTTTGTCTTGACACTAGGCCGCAGGGGTGAGAGGAGGTAAAGGCCACAGCTTACAGCACAATCTCCCCCAGAGATTGTTGTCCATTCCCTGCACCCCCAGATGATCAGCCACAGCCGTGACCTTCAGGGGTGCAGGGGATGGAGTATAATAATATTGGATTTGTTAGACTACGTTGGACAAGCGTAGTATCTATTTCTAAACTAACATGGTCAGCGAGGGCTGGTGTCAGGGGGGAGTTTATTTAAATAAAGTGTTTTTTTTATTTTGTTTCTGTGCTATTTTTTTCCCATTTTTTCCAGTGATAGTAGTGAAGGGTGTCTCATGGACACCTCTTTATTACTATCGCTCGGGCTTGGTGTCAGCCTGCGGCAGTTTTTGTCACCCCAAGGCCGACACTAATCCCGTGTCACTATTAACGCAATACTCAATGGACCAGGGGTACTGGGAAGAGCTGGGTAACCATCAGAAGTGGAACCTCTAATGTGATTGTCCGCTATTGTGGCGGCTGCGGGCTGGTACTCTTAGAATAGGAAGGGACCAGTATCCATGGACCTTCTCATTCTGATAGTATCAGGCTGCAGCTGTTGGATTTTACCCTGGCTGGTTATGAAAAATGGGGGGAACCCCACGTCATTTTTTTTTTAAATCATTCATTGAGAATCCTACAGTGGGCACCTCCTGTAATGATTACAGTGGATGCCCCTGTGCAGATTCTCACTAAATAAACAAATTTTCAGAAAAAAATTACATGGGGTCCCCCCAATTTCCATAACCAGCCAAGGTAAAACTGACAGCGGCAGCCTTATACTATCAGAATGGGAAGAACCATCGATACTGGTAACTTCCCATTCTAAAAATACCAGCCTGCAGCTGCTCCAGAAGCGGACCCTCACATTAGAGGGTCCGCCTCTGACGGTTACCGGCTCTTCCCAGTACCCCTGGTGCATTGGGTACTGGGGTAATAGTGACAGGGGTTAGTGTCAGCCTTGGGCAAAAAGAAACACCACTGGCTGACACCAACCCCGAGCGATAGCAATGGAGAGGCGTCCTCCAGATACCGCCACTACTATCACTGGAATCAAATGGAAAAAAAACACGAAACAGAAAAAAACACTTTATTTAAATAAACACTCCCCGACACCGGCCTTCGTTATCCATTTTATTAAAGAAATAGACGCAACGCTGTCCGACGTAGTCCACCGAATCTGTTTCGGGTGTCACATAGGGGAGGCTGAGTGGGGTGGCAGGTGGGAGGGGGCCGTTTGGGTGTCAGGGAGGGGGGTGGCGACTGGGATGAGCAGGGGGAAGGGGGCCATTTGGGGTATGGGGTGCCGTTTGGGGTGTCGAGAGGGGGCTGAGTGGGGATGAGCAGGGGGGCTGAGTAGGGTTTAGCAGGGAGGAGGGGGCCATTTTTGAGGGGGCTGAGTGGGATGAGCAGGGGGGAGGGGGGCCGTTTTGGGAGGGGCTAATGGGATGAGCAGGGGGAAGTGGGAACGTTTTGGGGGGTGGGGTGAGCAGGGGGCTGTTTTTTGGGAGGCTGTGGGGGGAACAGGGGGAGTGGGACTTTTTTGGGGGGCTGCGTGGGGGGAGCAGGGGGAGGGGGGCCGTTTTGGGGGGGGCTGAGGGGTGAGCAGTTTGGCCCTTTTTTGGGGGGCTGAGTGGAGTGAGTAGGTGGGAGTGGAAACGTTTTGGGGGGTGGGGTGAGCTGGGGTGAGGGGGCCGTTTTTGGGGGGGCTGAGCAGGGGGGCTGGGTGGGAGGGCAGGGAGGAGGGAGAGACACTTACCTTACACTTGTGTTCTCTTCCTCCTCCTGCTGGCTCCGGCCCCGCAGTCACACTGATCAGTGTAGCTCAGGGGTCGGGGCCAGCCCCCTGCAGTCAGTGACATCAGGGGAGAGCGTCTCTATGACGCTTCCCCTGCGTCACTGCTCTCTGCACCGGCCGCCTGTGAGGGAGAGACGCTCCCTGAGTGCGGCCGGTGATCGCGGACACTGTTGCGCGTCCCGCGGACGCACAATCAGTGAACTGCATGGTGAAGTCCCGGGGATTCAGGGCACAGCCCTGGATCCCTGGGAGACACCCGAAAAATCGGGATACCTCCCAACTGTCTCGGGACGGCGGGGGAGAAGGGTCCCAAAGCAGGAATGTCCCGCCCAATTCGGGACAGTTGGGAGGTATGGTTCAAATGATCAAAACATTGTTACCCTTTTGCTTGTCAGTGTCTGTCCTACATAGCTTGTTTATTGCATCATAAGGTGATAAAAAGACTGATGTTACCATTTTACTACATCACTTAAACATGTAAACATGGAGTCGGAGGTTTGGGAAATTGAGGAGTCGGAGTCGGGGCTTCGGCTTGCCGACTCCACAGCCTTGGTGGTCACAAAGTAAATAGGGGATGCTAATAATAGCTGTAATTAGTGCTTGTCCAAGGTTAGAACCTAACGTTTAATAATAACAGCAGGACTTGTGGTCCCCCCATTAAAATCCAGCACCTTGGTTGTAGCATTTTTTTTTTAAAGTCTAAAAATCATGGGTTGTTATATTTCTAAATAGTGCCACATCCCACAGATCAGCAACTCTCTGCAATTATTTTAACATTAAAGGGGTTTTCTTACCACAATGATTAGCTTTTAACTTGTAGAGAGAGGTAAATGGAGACTATTAAAAAATACATTGCTGTTATGATCTTGCTTAGATTCTGCTAGTGTACATAATGTTCTCTTGGTTACTGACCACCTCTCCCTGCTCTTTCTCTTCTCAGATTGCTGCCTTCTGACCATGGTGAGTCACACCATTCTGAGTCTTATCTCCAGCACAGGAGCTTGTTTACCTAAGTAAATGACAAGTTTTAACCCTTAGAGCTCTGTAGTTTTGTGCAATACAATT
>JAODAL010063644.1:0-19136 GCA_025379985.1 Phyllomedusa bahiana
ATTGGGGGCCATCTGTGGCCTAATATGTTTAGCCCCCTCCAGAATGTCATTGTGCCACTCCCTGATTCTTTAGCTCCCGGGTAAACCTCCACACTGTGTGATTGTGCCACTCTGTGGCCTAATACTGTTTAGCCGCCTCCAGAATGTCATTGTGCCACTGCCTGATCTCATGCTGCTGCTGTCGTGACCTCCACACTGTATCATTGTGCCACTCTGTGGCCTAATACTGTTTAGCCGCCTCCAGAATGTCATTGTGCCACTGCCTGAACTCATACTGCTGCCGCCGTGACCTCCGCTCTCAGTCATTGTGCCACTCTGTGGCTTCCTCGTGTTTTGCCACCTCCAGAATGTCATTGTGCCACTGCCTGACCTCATGCTGCTGTGGCTGCCGCCGTCACCTCCACACTCTGTCACTAATGTTGCCACCTGAGCTCTCAGCTTGTTTTTTTCCAGCTTTCGCTGGCATGACTTTATCAGGCTACATTCCCGCTTGAGTTTTTTGGTCAGTTTTGGCCTCTTAAGTGCCCAGGGAATTTTATAGTGAAGCGATTCTAAGAGCGGCGGCAGTCATCTGCGTGTCATACTAAAACACAACATTGTATGAAGACCAAACCAAGCTCCCTCTGCATATTTAAGCATGGCACAACGTTCTACAGCACCCTGCAGGCTCTGTGCAGCCTGGAAATAGCTGCTTTTTAACGCGATTCATGCCGAAGTAATTCGGAACGAAACGAATTTTGTCGGAAAATTCGGCGAAGTGACCGAATCGAATTTTTGAGAAATTCGCCCATCTCTAATTATCACCATATTATTAATGGAAAAACCCAGAATCATCATTTCCATGTTATCAATAATACCAATAAGACCAAGACCAAATGATACCAACACATAGTGAATTATACCACCATTCTGTTACTGAATAAAATAAATTACAATACAATTAAGTTGCCGATCATAGAGTGACCATGTAACAATTGTACACAGGTGCTCTGCACACAGAAGAGTAGTAAGAGCGCAATTACATCTTCTGTGATAAAAGTCGTTCACTGTCCCTTTTCTTTTCCACCTAATCTAGACCACGCCAACTTCTCCCAGCTATGACTCATCTCTGCAGAATTTCTCACACAAACATCTTAGACTCCTTACTTTTCAAGTACCTCCGTATTCCGTACATCAACACAGACTCCCCGAATCCATAGCCCCCCAAATGATAATAATTACAGTATCTCCTTATGCCCCAAACAGTTATAGTACCTGGAACAATAAAAGTGCCCCCCAGACGACTAAGAGGCTGTCTTTTGTATACCCAGTCTAGTCTTGTTTATATCCATATACACCTACCCCACCAGGTAGGTGTATAGGGATATAAAGAAGACTAGACTGGGTATACAAAAGACAGGCTCTTAGTCGTCTGGGGGCCCTTTTATTGTTACAGGTAGATATGAAGGTATGAAGGTAGGTAGGTATATCAGCTCCCCATTAGGTAGGTAGGTATATGCCCTATTTCCCCGAAAATAAGACAGTGTCTTATGTAAATTTTTGCTCCTAACAACCCACTAGGACTTATTTTCAGGGGATATCTTATTTTTTGATGAACAAGAATTTACATTTACTCCATTAACAAGAATTCATATGTATTGTGCATTTTGTGCCTCTAGCTTCCAGTATCTTGTAGGTCTCAGGTCTAATATAGCCTGCCCAAGAGGCAGCAGTACACGCGGTGTGATAACATCTTGTGGGTTGAGAACATCACTACAACATGCTGTCTGCACAGCTTACTCGTGTAGACTGCAGGCCAGTCCTGCGGTCAGTGATAGTGTTTATGCACATAAAGTTAAAACATATTCCAGAGATCCATGTATCCACATATGCCACTGGGCCAGTTTACGTGATTGGGTCCTAAGTCATATAGTTGCCGAGTAATAAAATATTATTATTGATTGATATAATATTAAAAATACATTAAAGGGAACCTGTCACATAGTTTATGCCCCTCTTGCTGAGGGCAGCACAAGCTAGTGTCAGACCTGCTGTTTCCAGCGCTGTGTTTCTTATTCTGTAAGATGCTGTAGTTTTCGAGTATTTAATGCTCAAATCTACAGTTTTCAGCCAGAAAAGAGTCATTCAAAGAGTCAGTTTTTTTTCAAACCCTGCCCATCTGAGGCTAGCCCCGCCCACCTCAACTGATATACCTATTACTTTGAATAGGTAGAAATGTGAATAACTGCCATGTGGGCAGGGCTAGCCGTTGGTGGTCGGGGCTCATGAATGAGATTTGAGGGGTACATGCTCTAAAATTGCTGCATCTTACAGAATAATGGACACAGCGCTGGACAAAGCATGTCTGTCACTAGCTTGTGCTGCCCTCAGCAAGGGGGGCATAACCTATGTGACAGGTTCCCTTTAAAGGAGTTGTCTCATCATGCTGTTTCATAGAATTTTAAGTAGTTTTACATTAATGCTTACTGTCTCTACCACTTTAGGCTGTGGTTGGCTTTATAGCAGTGATATGCGTATCAGCTCTGTATTCCCAGCTCTTCTAATTGCACTGACATGAGAGCAGGAGATGTTATTTACAGAGCATAGAGCTTCAGAGCTCAAATTAAACAAGTAATTAATCTCCTTTGTTTGTTAGATATAACACACTCTGTTCTCAAGCTACCTGTGTCCTGTGTGCTGACTTGTGGTGATCTCACTCCCTGCTTTCAGATAAGACAATGAGCAAAGAGAGAAAGGGAGAGCAGGTCGGTAAACAGAGAAACTTGTGTGTATTCAGAGCAGATAAAATTTCTCTTATATTTTCAACAAAGCAAAATAAGCAAAGCAATGTATTTAGAAATTTTTTTAATTTACCGTCCCCTACATGAAAGCTAATCTCTGTAGTGAGACAACCCCTTTAAGTTCTAAGAAACAAGACTGAATTCAATTGCATTCATATGTACAATAATGTAAATAGTGAACATTTTCAATAACTAAAAAAAAATTAGGGCAGATCTGCTGTTTCAACTCACAAAAGTTATGGTGAAATTTACACAAGCTGGCAAATAGTATGCCACCTAATTGGTGGTTTAAAGTTAGACAACAGTATTTAAAGATGTGCTAAATCTATAACATATTATAAGTCTGCCTAGTCTAAGTTTATAGTGTCTAAGTACTAGATAGGATTAGCAAATCTGCCCCAATATCTTAATTGGGATTCATGACCTCATTTTTACTATGGTCTTTTACAATATTTTATTAGTCACGGCAGAAATTGCAAACCAGTAGCTCAGCAAAGCCCTGTGTACATGTAATAAAACTGAATCTGGAGTTTTATAGTACTTGGATTTTGATATTCTAGAACATATTTCTAGCTGAGAAACACTACATAATCTGGAATCTTAAAAGATCAGGAGGTGAAGACTAAGCAGAAGGAAAACAATTATAAGACTATGAAAAACAATTAAGAGAATTTCATTTTACTGCGAGAAAAAGAACATTAACAGTATATAACTTTTCCATTTAGTGGTTGCATAGGATTAGGAAAAAACACATGGCTGTTTTTTTCCCAGAAACTGTGCAACACCTGTTCATGTACTGTGTCTGGTATTGTAACTCAACAGCACTGAAATAAGTGGTCCAGAGCTGCAATACTACACACAACATGTAAACAGCTGTTGCGCTGTTTTTGGAAGAAAGCGGACATGTTTTTGAGGTAGGCATCATAATCAACTCCACTACTGGGCCTTAACCCCTTAACGAACACGCACCGTCTTTTGGCGTCGGCTGGTGCAGGTCGTTCTTCTACAGCGACGTCTTTTGGTGTCGCTGTAGACTAGGGGGTTTGTGGTGCCCAGAGCATGTCCTGCGAGCAACGGAGTGCGGAGGAAACCTCCGCAACCGGGTGCTTTAACCCTTTGATTGCGGTGGTGCATTACTGGCATACTCGGAACCCTGGGGTGGCCCCTTTAAGATGGTTGTTGTCACGGATAACGGTGTATGGCACGAGGGTAATATGGTGGCTAACTTCCCCAGGGACCTGAGTACCCAAAAATTCTTCGTTGTCCCTAGTCAAGACACCAATCACTAGACGACCAATGCCAGGGTTCGGAAACAAAGGTAGTTGCATTTATTTGCAGCAATAACTAGTTGAGCCCTTGTCTCTGGATGCAACCAGGAATACAATAACTGTTATGCAGTAACAATGACTTGACTTGAGTATGATGTAATAGCGGCAGCTTTGATAATGACACAACAGTCTCTGAATATGTGTCAGACTCTGGTAACTTGAGATGCTGGGAGTAGTATTACTTTAGAAAGATAACTGATTACAGACCTTATTCCTGAAGAGTGGATTCTTACACCAAGGGCACAGGCTTTGAGAAAAAGACCTGGTTTGAAGGACCTCTGATTCTTGAATACTCGGATTTGAGACAGACTGAAGCTACTTCCGCACGCGTTGACGCATGAGAAGTGCGTGGATCTCTGACTTGAAAGCCAGGAGAAGACTATGACCGCTGGTGGGAGACCCTCTATTCCCAGACGGTCGGACAGAAGGTTTTCTGACTGGACTTGCACCCTCCTGAGTAGCACTGGAGATCCTGTGTGAGTCCCTTAGGTGGTAGGAGAATTAAGGACAGGTTTGAGGTAGGCTAGGGGCCTAGCAGAATGGCTGAGGTGAGCCAGGGAGCAACACACACCTTGACTTGCCGGAGACCTCGCACACCTCCCGATGGAGGAGCAGAGACTAACTAACTAACTGCCTAACTGCCTAACTGCCTCTGGCCAGCCGTTGGTGTTGGCATGGTAGCAGAGGGGTCACATGTCAGAGAGCTATTGCATCATTTTGAACGACAGGTTATGCAGCCAATCAGCAGATATACATGTTATACATAGGCAAATGTTATAACAAGGAACCAAACAGCAGAGGGCGACCTAGAGAATACTTTAGACTGCAATATTATGATTTCTTTTCTGCACTGAAACATTGTGACAGAATACAGCAAAATATGGAACAAAGAAATCTTCAGTGCTGGGTCACTACAATCTTCCCCTCTGAGAAAGAAGCCGTCCTCGGCGACTGTCTAAACAACATGACTTAGTGCTAATAGACATAAAAACACAACACTGGGTTAAAACAATATAGTGCAAATAACCATGTTAAGAACACTTTGATAACTGGGTAGTGCCTTGGTAGCAAGAGAGTTCTCTGTGGGCAATTAGAACCATCGTCCATCACAAGCTCTGTGGCAGGCACTAGGGAAATAAAAGGCAATGTCCTCTCAGTCCATAGGCTGGGTATAGTGACTAAGGTGCTTGGTCTGAGACCAGGTGTGAGGCTTAAACGTTACATGGAATAGTTATCTAACTAACTAACTAACTAACTAAGGCAATACAAATATACAGCAATAAATATATATGGCAAACATATGTACAAGCAGGTAATATATATATGCATACAGTACAGCATTTCACTCTCTGTAGCGTACCGGTGGTGTTCCTTTGGTTGAGCGCTCAGATCTTCTGAGGGTGATGCTCTCTTCACCAGCTGCTTGAACTGGAACAGATTGAGGAACTTCCGCTGGAGGCGGCAGGTAAGTGAGAGCAGCATTAGAGGGTGCAACTGGCACAGGCATATGTACTACTTGGTAGCCTGCTGGTATGAGAAACGGTGTAACTCTCAAGGTGTCCTCAAAGGAGGGTTCTCTTGGCGGAGACACTGGTACTGGCTGGTATACTTGAACAGGTGGGTGAGAAGGTGCTGTGAAAGCTTGGGTATCTTCTCTGGTACATAACTTTAACCTGTTACGGTGTACAGTCTGAGGTGCCATACCAGGCTTCTTGACTTCATACACATCAGATTCAGGGTAAGGTATGGAAGTCACTGTGTACGGTTCAGGTTCCCATAGACAGTCCAACTTGTCTGAGCGGTGATATTTCTTGGGGCCAACCTTGTCTCCCACTTCTAGTGGAGTGGCATTCGCTCTTTGGTTGTATGAGCCTTCTTGTCTTCTGCGAGCTTCTTCCATCCTTCTGTCAACAATTTCTCGGGCATCTTGGATCCTCCTTTGGTGTTCTTGTACCCAATCTGTATTAGGCAGAGGGTTTATGGAGTCGGGAACTTGTACCCCTAAAGCACGGTCTTGTGGGAGTTGATCTTGACGTCCGAACATCAAGTAGAAAGGTGAATAGCCAGTGGAACAGTGAGTGGTGTTATTGTAGATCTCAACCATCTCGTCTAGCAACTGTGGCCATTCTATCTTCTTAGAGATAGAAGCTGTTCTCAACATGTTGATAAACACTTGGTTGATTTTCTCGCATAGGCCGTTCCCTTGAGGGTGGTATGCTGTAGTGCGAAGCTTTTTACATTCATGGTAGGAACAAAGTTCTTGGAAGAGCTGGGATTCAAATGCTGGACCCCGGTCTGTTAATACGGACTCTGGGCAGCCATAGTGCTTCACGTACTCCCTGTAGAAGATGATGGCTGTAGTACGAGCAGTTAAGTCTCTGACAGGAACAACAACTACCCACTTGGAGTAGTGGTCGACCATCGTTAGGGCGTATGTATATCCAGATCTTGTTGGAGCCAATTTCACATGGTCTAGGGCAACAAGTTGGTTTGGCCTTCGAGACGTAATGGGGTGTAAAGGTGCTCTTGCTTCCTTTCTCCCGGCTTTGGATATGTTGCAGGCGGGGCACTCATTACACCAGTTCTCAATGTCGGTTCTCATGCCGATCCAATAGAATCTCTGGCGGATGGTTGCTTCGGTCTTGTAGACACCGAAATGGCCGGACTGGTCATGATAGGCGTCGAGTACTATCTTAGCATCACGTCTTGGGATAATGATCTGGTGGCGTCTCTCACCTGAAACTGGATCCAGAGAGTTTCTCACGATTAGGCCTTTGTTAAGAAAGAGTCTTTTCCTTTGTCTCCAGAGACGTCGTAGTTCCACGTCAGGGTATGGTTTCCTGATCCTCAGCGGGATTCTACCAGTAGAGAGGTAGTCGTAGATTTCTCCAAGAACTCTGGACTCATCTTGGATAGTTTGCCATCGGGATTTCTTGATAGGGATCTGACTTGAATTGAGGCTCTCTATCAGGTTTAGGCGCAGTGAGATTGTTCTGCATAGCGAATCTCTGATAAAAGGGAGGCATTTCCACGTCTTCCCAGTCGTCTTCCTCTGGTGGCTCCTCACCTTTAGGTAGGCGGGATAACGTGTCAGTGTTTGCGTTTGTCTTGCCACTTCGGTATTTGATCTCGAAGTTAAAGCTGGCCAGTCTGGATGCCCAACGTTGCTCTAAGGCACCAAGCCATGCGGTATTGAGGTGTGCTAGCGGGTTGTTGTCCGTGTATACGGTGAACGGTGTAGCCGTGAGGTAATCTCTAAACTTCTCGGTGACGGCCCACACGAGTGCTAGTAGTTCTAGCTTGAACGAGCTATAGTTGTGGTCATTCTTTTCCGCTCCCCTCAGGCTTCGGCTGGCGTAGGCAATAACCCTTTCTCGGTTGTCTTGAACTTGCGACAGGACTGCTCCTAGGCCTAAGAAACTTGCATCCGTGTATAGAAGAAATGGATGGTTATAATCAGGGTAGGCCAAGATTGGAGGCGATGTCAGCAAGGTTTTTAGGGTTTGGAACGCTGTTTCTTGACGGTCAGACCACTCAACAAAAAGTCTTCGGTCATAGTGCTCTCGGGGACAACCACGAAGTAGTTCGGTAAGTGGTTCCGCTACTTGTGCAAAGTGTGGTATGAATCGGCGGTAATAGCCGGCAAATCCAAGAAAACTTCTTACTTCCTTAACTGTTTTAGGAGTGTCCCAATTTTCCACAGCTGAGACTTTCTCGGGGTCAGGCTGTATTCCTTCAGCACTCACGACATGTCCCAAGTAGTTTACTCGTGGCTTGAGTAGGTGGCACTTAGATGGTTTGATCTTGAGGCCATGGTCTATCAGGACCTGGAACACTTCGGCCAAATGCTTGATGTGGTCTTCGTAGGTACGGGAATAGACAATCACATCGTCCAGATAGAGCAGGACACTTTGGAAATTAACATGACCGAGGCATCGTTCCATCAAGCGCTGGAAGGTAGCAGGGGCGTTACACAACCCGAATGGCATGCTTGTGAACTCGTAGAGTCCCATCGGTGTTGTAAATGCTGTCTTCTCTCTGTCCTCAGGGGCCATTGGTACTTGCCAGTATCCACTTGTGAGGTCTAGTGTCGAGAAGTAGGCAGCGGTGCCCAGAGCAGCGATAGATTCCTCGATACGTGGAAGTGGGTAGGCATCTTTGTGTGTGATGCCGTTTAATTTCCTGTAATCAACGCAAAAGCGTATGTTCCCATCCTTCTTTTTCACAAGGACTATAGGGGCGGCCCATGGACTTTGGCTTTCTTGTATCACCTTGGTGTCCTTCATTTCCTTAATGAGTTTCTTCACCTGCTGATAGCTGGCAGGAGGAATAGGCCGGTGTTTCTCCTTGATGGGCGGATTATCGCCAGTGTTTATCTTGTGCTGAATGAGGTTGGTTTTGCCAAAATCAAGAGAATGTTTACTGAATGCTTCATGGTGTCTCTTAGCTAATTTGCGAACTCCATTGACTTGCTCGACGGGGGTATTAGAATCTCCAATGCTGAGTTCATCCCACCAGAGAGTATGAGTGTTGTCGGAGTCTTTACAGGAAGCTCTAATAGACTTCTGGTAAGCGATAGTCTCTTCACTCAAGACATCCTCCGGATCGAGCTGGTAGAGCATCGCGACAGTGGTAAACTTGTGAAGCTCGCTGGGGGAGTCACTGAGGTTTACAAGGCGTACGGGAACCTGACCATTCGAGACGGTTACGATGCTCCTAGCTGTTTTGACAAGAGGTCGGCCATCAATTTCAATGGAGTCAAGCAGAGCTTCGTAGTCGGCATTGTCTAGTCCTGGACGAACTCGGCACCAGATAAGGGTTTCACTGTTGGCTGGTAAAACAATTGAACGAGCGTCTCTAGTGCGGACACGGCAAATCTCTCCACGATCATTAACAAATCTCTGTTGAGCTACGAGCGCTTTGATAGTCTTCTGTACTGTTTGCCTATAGTGGGAGGAAGCATGGGGCAAGGAAGCATGTAAAGCATGTAAAACTTCAGTAAATACATGACGCATGATATTCATACCTAAAACTACAGTAGTGCTATCTCCCTGAACCTCTGTAACTATCACACCTTGTCTATGCAATGTACGGTCACCAATGCGTACGGTAGGCTCCCAGTAGCCTAGTTGTTCGATGGGTTGGCCATTACCTGCAAACAATTTCAATTTGGATTTCCCAGCCGGACATAACACATCAGGACCCCAATGTTTCTCAAAAATGTGTCGGGGCACGGTAGTAACTTGAGAGCCTGTATCCACAAGGGCTTCAAGAGGTACCTTGTCTATCCAGATGGTTACATGCGGACATGGCGAGAGGAACCTTGAGAACCATTGCGGTTCCTCTGGGCCTGTGGTTCTACCTCCCGAGTGACGGCCCTTGGACTCAGGGGTAGCCCGTTTAACTGGAAGCATCGAAAGCGGTGGTGTCCATGACGTCTACAGTAGCTACAGTAAGGTCTTTCTCGTGAAGCAAATCTTTGAGGCGGGGGCCTATCAGGGTTTGGACGGTCATGACCAGGCTCTGGAGTTACAGTTCTGCTTACAGATGACTCATGTGAGGATGGCGTAGAGTGCCCTTTTAACTCTTTTAGAACTTGGCAGAGTGAGTCAACAACTTGGGCAAGGGTATCAGGTGTGACAGTAGTGGTAGCAGGTGTAGTGGTCTGTGCTGCTTGGACAGCTTGTACGGAAGAGGCGGTAGATGGTGCAATACTAGGGATTCCACCAGCCAGGTCTGGGGAATATGAAGAAGGAATGTAGCTGGTACAAGAAGAGTCAGTCCCAATTACTCGCAATGCTAGAGCTTTGAAATTAGAAATGGCATACTGGGATTCTGTTGCGGAAAAACATGCGTAGTTGACTTTGTGCCATTCTAGAGTCCACTCCTTCAATGAAGCGATCAGTAATTATGCTCTCAGCAGCTGAAGGATCAATAGTGTCAACCTGTTGTAGGGCCCTGTAGGCGGATTGAAGTGCTAAAGCATATTCCCTGAGACTCTCACCTGCTTTCTGTCGTCTGTTGTAGAACTTAAGGCGGATTTCGGTTGGTGACTGTACCTCAAATTCTTTTCTCAGGCGATCAAGGATTTGTTTGACAGTGGTTTTCTCAGTAGCTGGCCATGAACGAACTTCCTCTACAGCGGACCCTTCGAGTTGGCCCAAGAGTAGCTGTACCTGCTGAGCAGGGGAAAGCGAGACAAGTTCGAGCGTGCGTGTAATCTTCTCCCTGAAGTCAGCTAGTGTGTGTGGTTCTCCCCTATAGCTTGGGAGACTAGAAGTTCCAATAAAGAATGGTACTCCTATAGCAACTGTAGGTGCAGGAACGTTGTCAATAGCAACAGTTGGTGGTGCAGCAACATTAGCATATGAAGTAGAAGGACTACTAGGACCAGCAGAGTCATGGGTACTTGCTGTAGACATTGTGAATGAATTGGATGTACTGTCCTCCCAAGAAGAGAAGAAAAAAAAAATAGGTGCCTGTCACTTTAAAAAAAAAAATTCTCTTTCACTATAGCGCTGCTAGGCAGGGTACCCCGGTACTTGTAGTGCAACAGCTCTATCCTGTTCGTGACGCCACTTTTTCCTTCCTTGGCATACTCGGAACCCTGGGGTGGCCCCTTTAAGATGGTTGTTGTCACGGGTAACGGTGTATGGCACGAGGGTAATATGGTGGCTAACTTCCCCAGGGACCTGAGTACCCAAAAATTCTTCGTTGTCCCTAGTCAAGACACCAATCACTAGACGACCAATGCCAGGGTTCGGAAACAACGGTAGTTGCATTTATTTGCAGCAATAACTAGTTGAGCCCTTGTCTCTGGATGCAACCAGGAATACAATAACTGTGATGCAGTAACAATGACTTGACTTGAGTATGATGTAATAGCGGTAGCTTTGATAATTATACAACAGTCTCTGAGTATGTGTCAGACTCTGGTAACTTGAGATGCTGGGAGTAGTATTACTTTAGAAAGATAACTGATTACAGACCTTATTCCTGAAGAGTGGATTCTTACACCAAGGGCACAGGCTTTGAGAAAAAGACCTGGTTTGAAGGACCTCTGATTCTTGAATACTCAGATTTGAGACAGACTGAAGCTACTTCCGCACGCGTTGACGCATGAGAAGTGCGTGGATCTCTGACTTGGAAGCCAGGAGAAGACTATGAACTGGTGGTGGGAGACCCTCTATTCCCAGACGGTCGGACAGAAGGTTTTCTGACTGGACTTGCACCCTCCTGAGTAGCACTGGAGATCCTGTGTGAGTCCCTTAGGTGGGAGGAGAATTAAGGACAGGTTTGAGGTAGGCTAGGGGCCTAGCAGAATGGCTGAGGTGAGCCAGGGAGCAAACACACACCTTGACTTGCCAGAGACCTCACACACCTCCCGATGGAGGAGCAGAGACTAACTAACTAACTGCCTAACTGCCTAACTGCCTCTGGCCAGCCGTTGGTGTTGGCATGGTAGCAGAGGGGTCACATGTCAGAGAGCTATTGCATCATTTTGAACGACAGGTTATGCAGCCAATCAGCAGATATACATGTTATACATAGGCAAATGTTATAACAAGGAACCAAACAGCAGAGGGCGACCTAGAGAATACTTTAGACTGCTATATTATGATTTCTTTTCTGCACTGAAACATTGTGATAGAATACAGCAAAATATGGAACAAAGAAATCTTCAGTGCTGGGTCACTACATTACCGCAGCACAATCAAAGGGTTTCCCTGCTCTGTTGGGTGATCGGAACACCCGGTCACCCAACAGAACTCGGGGAACTGCTGTACAGTCAGCCCTGGGGACCTAGAGTGGCCCCAGAGTTGTCTGTGTACTAAGCCAGTGACCAGGACACACTAATAAAAAATAAAAAAAGTAAAAAAAAAAATAAAAATAAATATTTAACAAAAAAATAATTGTACATAAATTACACACACAAAAAAACCTACACATATTAGGTATCCACACAAGCATAATTACCTGTAGAATTAATCTAACAAGTTGCTAAGTGTGAAATGTAATCGGTGTAAAAAAAAATGTAAAAAAAACAAAAATAAAAAAAAATAAAAAATTCTTCTATTATTTATAAGTGAACTTAAACTATTCCCCCATAAAGTACAACTTGTCTCGAATAAAACGAGACCTCATCCAACTGCATCATTGTAAAAATAAAAAAGTTACAACTGTTGAAACGCAAGGAGGCAAAAATTAAAAAAACGTTCTGGTCATTAACTACTTTTCAGGCCTGGGAGTTAAGGGGTTAAGATTCATAGCCACTTCTGGACTCAAAGAATCATCTTAACTTGTGGGCCTCAGGAATTAACTCCACTGGTAGACCCCAGGCACAGACGTATGGGGCTTGTTTTTTGTATGACAAGATGTACTATTTAATGGTACCACTGACCTTACCATGTAATCTACTGGGAAATAAAAAAAAAATTGTTTTTGGTGTGGAAAGTAAAAAAAAATGCAATTGCGACATGTTTGTGGAAGTTTCGTTTTATGGAGGTCCATGTTCGATATAAATGACAATACAAGACAAATTGCTGTCTTTAATCTGTAGGTCAATACAATTCAGGTGATACCAAATTTGTGTCTTCATAATGTTTTACTACTTTTAAAAAACTAAAAGCTTTTTATTCCAATTTTTGGGGACATGAAATGACCAAAAAACCCACAATTTTAGCGTTGCAAATTTATTTTTCTATGGTGTTTACTAGTGTTGAGCGATTACTTTGGCTATCGACATCGATCGATAGTCGATAGTCGGCCACCATTGATAAGGTTTTCGATAGTCGATAGTTGATCATCTCCGATGACCATTAAAGTCTATGGGAGAGCAACAACACCTTCATTCTTAAACCCAAACAGGGCTGGAGAAGCTGGAATTAACAGCCACAACAGTCAAATGGATACCTGCTACATCTTAGGCACAACACTTAGGCTATAAAAGCCACAGAAAAAAAGTCACACACCATTCACTATCCCTGTCTTGTACCACAGCATGACCCTTAAACCTGCATCAACCACAAATTAAAAAGTGCCAGAAGGCAGTATGAAAATTAACCAACATTTTACTTGAACTGGACATTGAATATCCCTGTCCTGGAACGCAGCATGAGCCCCCAAACCTGCATGACCCCCACATTTAAAAAGTGCCGGAAAAAGGAGTCATTTCAACCACCATTTTAGTTTCACTGGACATTGACTATACCTGTCCTGGGCCACAGCATGAGCCTCAAACCTACATGACCCCCACATTTAAAAAGTGCCGGAAAAAGGAGTCTTTCAACCACCATTTTAGTTTCACTGGACATTGACTATACCTGTCCTGGGCCACAGCATGAGCCCCAAACCTACATAACCCCCAGATTTAAAAAGTGCCGCAAAAAAGGAGTCTTTCAACCACCATTTTAGTTTCACTGGACATTGACTATACCTGACCTGGGCCACAGCATGAGCCTCAAACCTGCATGACCCCCACATTTAAAAAGTGCTGGAAAAAGGAGTCTTTCAACCACCATTTTAGTTTCACTGGACATTGACTATACCTGCCCTGGGTCACAGCATGAGCCCCCAAACCTGCATGACCCCCACATTTAAAAGTGCCGGAAAAAGGAGTCTTTCAACCACCATTTTAGTTTCACTGGACATTGACTATACCTGTCCTGGGCCACAGCATGAGCCCCAAACCTGCATGACCCCCACATTTAAAAAGTGCCGGAAAAAGGAGTTTTTCAACCACCATTTTAGTTTCACTGGACATTGACTATACCTGTCCTGGGCCACAGCATGAGCCCCAAACCTGCATGACCCCCACATTTAAAAAGTGCCGGAACAAGGAGTCTTTCAACCACCATTTTAGTTTCATGGACATTGACTATACCTGTCCTGGGCTACAGCATGAGCCCAAACCTGCATGGACCCCCAGATTTAAAAAGTGCCGGAAAAAGAAGTCTTTCAACCACCATTTTAGTTTCACTGGACATTGACTATACTGTCCTGGGCCACAGCATGAGCCCCAAACCTGCATAACCCCCAGATTTAAAAAGTGCCCGAAAAAGGAGTCTTTCAACCCACAATTTTAGATTCACTGGACATTGACTATACCTGTCCTGGGCCACAGCATGAGTCCCAAACCTGCATGACCCCCACATTTAAAAAGTGCCGGAAAAAGGAGTCTTTCAACCACCATTTTAGTTTCACTGGACATTGACTATACTGTCCTGGGCCACAGCATGATGCCCCAAACCTGCATAACCCCCAGATTTAAAAAGTGCCGGGAAATGGAGTCTTTCAACCACCATTTTAGTTTCATGGACATTGACTATATCCTGACCTGGGCCACAGCATGAGCCTCAAACCTGCATGACCCCACATTTAAAAAGTGCTGGAAAAAAGGAGTCTTTCAACCACCATTTTAGTTTCACATGGACATTGACTATACCTGTCCTGGGCCACAGCATGACCCAGGGCCGGAGTTACAGTGGGTGCGGTGAAAGCCCAGGCTGGCGTCCGTCATCTATTAACACGCAGGTTAAAATGCCCTGATGACGCAGCAACGAAAACTGTCGTGCTGAAGCAGAGTGCGGAAGCAGAAGTGTGAGAACTCCAGCCTTCCTCAGTACACAGTCAAGACCTGGGTAGCGCTTGCCCCTCCGTATGAGTGTGGACCAATTGAGCTTCACTTGGAATACTGGTGGTTAACGCTCCTTTTACACCAGGTGCCCTTTATCTTGGCATTCTTTTTCTCATTTTACTCAAACGTGCTGGAGGAAATTGTCTCTTACTTTGTTCTCTGTCCGTGCTCCATACTCCATGTCCTGTGAATAACCTACATCTGGTCAAGTTTTCCTGTACCTCCCTTGTACAATTCAGAGGAATTTTTTTAACAGCTATTTTGTACATGCAAGTTTTTTAGTACTTTAATTCTAGAAAACACATTTTTAAAATCTAATGGAATCCCACCATGTCTTTGTTTCTCTTTTTTAATTGTATTAAATGGGTTGTCTCAATAAAGGTATTGATAGCTATGTTAAAACATGACCCATGAGCCACTTTTGACAATTGTGAAGAACAAATGTCTATTAGAAACAACATTTTTTAGAATAGGACCTGTAGTATTGCTGCATTTCAAGGCAGCATGACCCAAAAAATTATAAAAATGACTTCTCAGCCACTGTTAAAAATTGTGAAGGAGAAATGCCACTTAGAAGCCACATTTCTGTTCCAAAGGACCATGATTATTGCTGTATCTCACAGCAACATGACTCCAAAAAATTATAAATATGACTTCTCAGCCACTGTTAAAAATTGTGAGGCAACATGACCCCAAAACCATTGACAATGTGAAAAATTCTAAAGATGAAGTGAGTAAATGGAATATGGTTTTGTCATGAAACCTTGGTGTCTTTTAGTCTCCTCACAGCAAAACCAGCAAAATGAACTGTTGGGAATTGAGAATAAAAATTGCAGTAAGAAATGATCATTTTAAAAAATAAGTTTTTCAAGAGGACCATTTCTGTTTGGAGAGGAATGTGAAGTAGACCAGCAACTAATCGGTGACCTCGGCAATTGGGGCCACAACATCATCAGAGATCCATGCCTGATTCATCTTGATGAAAGTCAAACGATCCCCATTATCTGTGGAAAGCCGGATGCGTTTGTCTGTAATGACTCCTCCGGCTGTGCTGAAGGTCCGCTCAGATATGACGCTGGCTGCTGGGCAGGACAACACCTCTATGGCGTGGCGAGTCAGCTTGGGCCATTCGTCCATTTTGGATACCCAGAAGTCTATTGGGTCCGGAACACATCCAAAAACATCGGTGTTGAAACGCAGATAGTCGTGCACCATGATCTTAAGCTGGTCTCTGGGTGTTGTATGTGTGGTCTGCATTGCATGCGTTGGTGAGGTGGTAAATAAAGATTGCCAGAGGTCACCCATTAGGCTTCTGCCACCTTGCCTGCTGCTGCCGCTGCTGCCGCTGCGGCTACTTGGCACTCTACTGCTGTCACGTCGCTGCCGTTGTTCCACCGTGACATTTGAAGAACGTGAAGCAGACGCAACAGATGTCTCCAGTTGATCAATCAGCAAGGTCTCCATTTCCTGCATTTACTCTCTATTTGTGGTGGGTGGAAGGAAAGTGCTGAGTTTGGTTTAGTACCGGTGATCCAGGAGGGTGGCCACCCAGTAACTGTTGTTCATTTTGATGGCCTTAATGCGAGGATCATGTTGGAGGAAATGGAGCATCCAAGCACTACATGTGAGAGATTGGAGCCTTGAGTTCCCAAGCCTCTGGGTTGGGGGCACTAGCAAACTCATCTTCCTCATCTTCCTCATCTGCCTTAAATTCACGCCAACCTCTTTCCAAGGCAGGGACGTCGGTGTCTAGGAATACCTTCTCCTCCTCCTCCTCCGCGTCCTCCGGCACATATTCAACACAGCCCTGACGTGCCTCAGATGATGCACCCTGAGAGCTGAGGTGCCGCCTTGCACTAGCTCTGGACCCTGAACCACTGCCTAATGAAGACCGATAAAATTGAGAAACTGTCGGGCCTTGTGGATTTGACGGAGAGAAAGGCTCCGTGTCTGCATCTGTTTCCGTCTCCTCCTCCGTCGCTGGCGGGACCTGATGTTTCAGAGTGTCCAACGATCGTTCCAGAACTAAGATCACCACAATGCTCATGCTGACAAGGGCATCGTCCGCACTGACCATTTTGGTGGCTTCTTCAAAACTGGCAAGGATGGTGCAGAGCTCTTTCACCTGCCTCCACTCTCGGTGGCTCAACACCCCGAGGTCCGCACCGCTGCTTGTCAGGCCATGTGTCACTTCGTACTGCGTAATGGCATTGCACTGCTCCCACAATCGCTGGAGCATGTGGAGGGTGGAATTCCAGCGTGTTGCCACGTCAACAATGAGACGGTTGACAGGGAGGCCGAGCTGACGCTGCAACGCAGCCAGGCGGGACGAAGCAGGGTGCGAACGGCGGAAGTGCGAACTCAGACCTCGAGCCTTCTTCAGCAGGCAGTCCAGACCCGGGTAGCTCTTTAGAAATTTCTGGACGACAAGGTTCATGACATGTGCCAGGCAAGGGATGTGCTCCAGCCTACCGATCTTAAGGGCGGCCAGCAGATTTCGCCCGTTATCGCACACCACCTTGCCTGGCACAAGGTTCTTGTCACCCAGCCAGCGCTCGGTCTCGTTGCTTAGAGCCGTCCACAGCTCCTGACCTGTGTGTGGACGGTCTCCAAGGCAGATTAATTTCAACATGGCCTGGTGTCTCTGGGCACGTGATGCCACCAGAGGACCTTGGGGGAAAGAGCCCTGCACCATCCCTGCGGTTTTGAAGAGCATGCGCCGAGCCTGAGAGCCACCGTCACCCCAGAGACATCCACCCAGCTCACCCAGTGAGCTGTCACAGAGATATAGCGGCCTTGGCCGTGCTTACTAGTCCATGTGTCGGTGGTGAGATGGACTTTTCCGGACACAGATGCAGACAACGAGCTTGAAATTTTAGATGACACGTGGCTGGCCAGGGCAGGGATGGCTTTTCTGGCAAAGAAATGCCTGCTCGGCATCTGGTATTGGGGGCAGGTGAGGGCCATGATGTGGCGGAACCCATCTGTGTCCCAAGACGGAAAGGCAACATTTCCAAGGCCAAAAGCCTGGCAATGCCGACATTCAGGCTTTTGGCTTTGGGATGGTTTGGGTTAAAGTGTTTCTTCTGCTCCCAAACCTGGAAGACAGAAGGCTGGCTGCTAGACTGGCCGCTGTACGGCGTGCAGGTCGTCAAACTGGCAGAAGGAGAAGGGGTTGATTGGGTCTCTGGTGGTGCTGGTGGTACTCGGGCGACGGTGGAGGCTGAAGCGGAGGCTGATCCCTGATCATGACTCTGAGAGACATGGGCAGCTGAGGAACGCTTGGTGGTGGCGGAGGAGGAGGAGGCGAAGACAGAGGGTGTGACAGTGGTTGGAGGCCCGGCGTCGGTCTGGCCTTTTTTGGCCAAGTGTTCCCTCCATTTCAACTGATGCATTCGCTGCATGTGACTAGACATGTTGTTGGTGGTTAACCACTTAAGGTTCTTGCCTCTACTTATGCGTTTACGGCACAGGCGGCATATGACATCGCTGGGTGAATCAGAGGCTTGCTCAAAGAAGGCCCAGGCTTGCGAGGTCCTGGACCTTTTTGACGGCGATACGCGAGGAGCGGGGTTTGCGCTGACCGTGGCTGGCGGAATCATATCAGCGGACTTCTGCGACCGCCCTCTCTCTTTTTGTGGCGAGACCCATATTAACACTACCCCATCGTCTTCCTCCTCTTCCACTGATGAAGCGCTCGCAAGCAAATTCTGCGGAAAAGACCAGGATGGATCCGCAATGTCGTCATCATCATCAACATTGTGAGGAAGAATTCACTTTATTGCATCCCCCATTCTGTATCTAGTCAGATCACGGCCTTCCCCCACCACAGGACAAGCTCAATGTACATGTTAATCTAATCAGCACAGCTCTCTTCCCCAATGCCTCTGTAGGAAGTCGCCACAGCATGGGGTCAACCCATGAAAGGATCCTCAAGCAACCTAATTAGCACTGAACAAATGCTAGTCCCAGCTTCAAAGACTTCAATCAATCAAACCCAGTCGAGTCGTCTCCGATATTTCATATCGATTTATAGGCGATCCGCTCATAACTGGTGCATGGCGGGTTCATATCGCAAATATGGAGCTCCCCGCACGCACAGGCCCATTTCCCGGTTTCCAGGATGCATGGGGACTGAGATATCCAGAACCGGACCTACAGGGTCCATAAGATAAGCAGGTTTGATATCAGGCGCCGGGTAGGCCCAGACGGTTTCTGATGGTACCACCGGCTCGGTTCTGTGCCAATGCCCTGCCGAGTTATAGTTCCATTTTTGGTTTTGTATCATAAACTGTGACCTGGTGGGAGAAGTCATAGGGCGTCCAGGGGGTGAGGTGCGGGGGGCCCTTTTCCAAAAGGGGGGGGGCCAAACCCCCCCGGGGGGGCCCCCCT
>JAODAL010063645.1:0-19135 GCA_025379985.1 Phyllomedusa bahiana
GGGCTTGGCTTTGTTTAGAGCAGTCTTTGAACCCACACAGCAAACACTGCTGTACATACAAGTGTGGTGATGCCTGGTTCTGCAGCCCAGCTCTTCCCTCTTTGGGAGATTTTGGGGTTCCCAAATAGTCGTTTCCCAAAGTATACATTGGGGTTTTGACAGCCTCTTTAACAAGTGGAATAATTTTAATAACAAACCTACTGAAACCCAATGAGATTGTCCACCAACTCTTCCAAGTTTTTTCTACCTCACCAGCCACAACATGGTAAACCTGTCTTGTATGTCGCCGAAGACCATGACATAAATAAAAATAATGCAAATTTATCTTACTGTAACTAGTAAACTTTAAATATAGCACAAAAGTCAATTATGTGACTAAATCCAATACTGCAGCCAAACAAAGGGTGAAAGGGGTATTCAAAAAATTATTATGCCGTCTCTTTCAAAAATTAACAAAAAATAAAAAAAAAACCCTACCTTTTAAGGCTGGTCCTGGTGTGCCCACTGAAGATGGCGTGATCATGGGATGCTGCAGCCAATCACAGGCCTCAGCCGGTGCCGAATAACTTGGAGGAGACTTTTGCGGCCTGTAAATATCTGCAGGGTCATGTGAACAACGAATGTGAACCACGGGGGGTGAAAACCTGGAATTAATGGGTTAAAAAGTCAGTTTTTTTTCTCTATTTTATATCATCCCTGTACGACTGTTAAGCATAACTGAATTTTTTGAAAAACCCCTTTTTAAGATGGGGTTTAACCACAGGGTAATATAATATGGCAGTGATGCCAGATTTTGTGGCGCAATTTGCAAAATACTGTCGTGCATGCATTACACCTCATGTATTATGTGTTTAGACAGTTTCTAGACATTTCCAACAGTAAAAAGGCTTAGCATACAATTGTATGCTCCAAAAAATTGCCCCAAAATTTTGCCGCAATTAGTGGCATAAAGTAAGCCAACTAATAGAAGGTGTTAACTTAGACCAAAGTTAAACCCGCGCTAATTTATCAAAAATTATACATGGGCCATTGTCTAATCCAAGGGTGCACTACATTTTCTGGTCTAAAAGCCACATTGTCATATTGTACCTCTCCCATGGACTGCAGTAAACTTCAATTGTAAATGGCGGTGAGGTCTTGGTTTCACTTTAGGGATCTGACAGAAATCAGAATGGGGGGTCTCCTGCTCGGTTCTCCATAAAGAGGATATGAGGCGCCTATTTCCATTGTAGTTTTTGGAGGTTACAGAAGTGGCTGTTTTACAATTATAAGGCATTCCCCCCGGCAGGGTTTTTCGGCGTTTTTCGGCCTAGACTGCCTGAAAAATCGTCCGAAAACGAGCACCATGGTGTTCTATGGAAAACCTGTGCAGCAGTCCCCACTGCACAGGTTTTCCGTCAGGCACATTCTTCCGTCCGGTTTTCGGACGGAATCTGTGCATGTCAATGTGGAGGGAGAGGGCTTTTTTCCGCTCATCGCGGAGAAAAGCCCCCCCTCCTCCCATCCCCAAAACAGGACAAATACCAGCCGGCAAACCGGCCGGTATTTGTCCTATGCAGTGGGGACGCGCTCTAACTAGAGAGAACAGCACAGCACACATATATGGCCTCCTCCCTAACTCCTTTACTCCTCTCTGGAGTCTGCAATCAGACATGTTTACGGCATACCTTGTGGATCTGCCATGATCGTGTCAGAAAGAAACCCTCCTGTGAGGAAGAAATCCAGAGATAATACAAAAACACTTTTTACTGGATTGATTATTTAGGTTTCTTATATATAATATACAGTCATATGGTGCCAGCCATACAACGCCCACCATAACTGTGCTAGCTGTACAGTTCTCATCATAATGGTACCCACCATACAGTGTCCACCACAACAGTACCCATCATACATTGCCCACCATAGCAGGATCAGCCATACAGTTTCCACCACAAAAGTGCCAGCCATACATTGCCCACCATAACAGGGCCAGCTATACAGTTTCCACCATTACAGGGCCAGCCATACATTGCTCACCATAACAGGGCCAGCCATACAGTGTCCACCATAACAGGGCCAGCTATACAGTGTCCACCATAACACGGCCAGTCATACAGTGCCCACCATTCATTGCCCACTATAACAGCGCCCGCCATACAGTGTCCACCATAACAGGACCAACCATACATTGCCCACCATAACAG
Source organism: Phyllomedusa bahiana (assembly GCA_025379985.1). Lineage (NCBI taxonomy): Eukaryota > Metazoa > Chordata > Amphibia > Anura > Hylidae > Phyllomedusa > Phyllomedusa bahiana. The sequence goes on from JAODAL010063645.1 coordinate 2,187, forward strand.
GGCCAGCCATAGAGTGTCCTCCATAACAGGGCCAGCCATACATTTTCGACCATAACAGGGCCAGCCATACCGTGCCCACCATACACTGCCCACTATAACAGGGCCAGCCATACAGTGCCCACCATAACAGGGCCAGCCATACAGTGCCCACCATAACAGGGGGCAGACATACATTGCAAACCATAACAGTGCCAGCCATACAGTTCCCAACATAACAGTGCCAGTCTTACAGAGCCCACTGTAACAACGTCAGCCATACAGTGTCCACCATAACAGCGTCCAAAGCTTAATATTACTTTCTGAAGTATGAGCACAGAGAAATCATGTCTGTGTCCTGATGGCTGAGGGCCAAACAGAGGGACACTAAAGGGGCACATGTTATGCACCTCTGGTTTAGCCTAAGTTTACACTGCCTAGATATTAGACAGCATTGATAAATCTGCCCCACAGTGTTTGTTTATTATAAAATAACACTCTATTGTGCCATTTTCCTAGCATTTTTACAGTTTGTCTATTTTTTTGCAGCCAGATTTTGCTGGATAATGAAATACAAAACATACTAGAAATAATGCATTTTTTTATTTGTAACTTATTTTTCTTCTTCACTTTTATTACTTTTTTGGATCCATGATATTTTTGTAAAAAATGCAGCATGCTCCAATTGTGCCCTTTTTCTTAGGCTTATCTAAAGGACTTTAAAAAAAATCTGTCAAAATAATGCATGTTAAGACTAAATTCACACAATATTTTTTTTTTATGTAAAATTTATGTTGCAAACTACGCGTCTAGAAATACAATGATAGTGTCCCATTGCTTTTAGTGTGAATACTCGCTGCAGTTCACATCATATTCAGCAGGGAAAACATGTAAGCAAATAGGACTCCGAATTACCCAATTTATTTGGAGCCAATCCGTGCACTAAAACAAGGTGAAATCTTTGTGAAGAGATCTAAAATCCCTCAGGTTTCAGCTGTGTATTTTTCTGGCACTCTCCTAAAATACACCTCACAAAACATAGGGTGGGCAAGACAATGACAATGCTATGGATATAGAGGCTCAGTTTACAACAGTCTATGATCCGTACATGATACATGTTTGTAATGTGTCAGGAAATATAATGGTCTCGGTGAGAACTCCATCCACAGGGTAATTTGTACTCGTACTCTGCTGCTTGCAGTGAATCTGATTTCCCAACAGCCCTACAGGCTTATTTTTGGAATTACTTAAGGTTGTACAGAAAGTAATTCTTCAACTAGAACTGTATGAGAGATGTGTTTAGAATATATTCCCTAAAATAGAAGTTGTGACATAATAATATCTTCTATAATACATATTAAATGTCTATAGACATTGTACCTTCCCTAAAATAATTACGTTTCTTCTATCCTGAGCATCATTTATTGCAATCTGTACTTGATAAAGTGATCTTCTCCTATGTAGTGATTGCTGTTAAAGGGGTTGTCTCACTACATTGATTCGTTCTGTTTTCTTGGTTTCATTTTTATTTCAGGGGCGTGTTTACTGGCTTCTACTAAGCTGCAGTAGAAGCCAGGTCTGTAGCTATAGCGACCAGTGCTGGCAGCCTACAGGATTAGATCAAAACAGGTCTGTAGCTATAGTGACCTGAGGAGCTGAAGCAGCCCATACAAGAGGGGATATCTAGGAATAGGTAGGACACTGTTAATGGACATACATTGCAAAGTGACTTGTTTTGCAAGATCTTTAACATAAAAAGCAATCCTTGTAGTGAGCAACCCCTTTAAACTATATATTCATAGGAATAAGCATGGTACTTTATAGCACATTGACGTTACATATCATCATATGTCTACAGTGTGCACTACTGGAGGCTCCTATTCTATAGGGCTACGGCCCTTTACTTCATCCTTTCACCTTCTTCTCATGAGTGTGACTTTTGAGAAAGGTCTAATTTGACCGAAACGTCATGTCTGTTTGAGTCACGTATTGTGTATATAAATTCTGGAGCCTGTGGATAGAATAAAATTAATTCTTTTGCATCAATTTTTGTGTGCGGTCAATCATCCTTTTTGTTGTTGATGGTGGTATTACATTCACCTATTTTGACCAGCACCACATCACGACTACGAATATTGAGTGCCACCCCATATATTACAAATTGTACAGTGTGCACTATGCGTGGTGCATTACACATGTTATTTTCCACAATGAAGTCTTATAAATAGATGTATTCCAGAAACACAACATGTGTTACTTTGTTTCTACATTCGTTGAGTGTAAGGCCCTGTTCACACGACGGATTTGGCCGCGGTTATGGCCACGGGTTCCGACGCAGTTTCCGCGGCCAAAACCGCGTCCAAATCGCGCCTAGTTTATTAACATGGTTTCTTATTGGAAACCGCGTTAATATTCACACGGGGAGATCTCAGTGCGGGAAACGCGGCCAAACCCGCCGTTTGAACAGGGCCTAAAACTCGGCATGCAGTTATATCTCAGCTAGATGTATGTATGACTGCAGCTGTGGTGTGATTGGACTCCAGTTCTTACCACAAGAAGGTGTAAAAGTGCTTCTGCTACTGCTCTACAAAAAGGCTCTCAGAGGCTACTTTTGGGTAGTGTACCTTTTGGTAAGAGATCAGTCTCAGCTACCAATGTCGGACTGGACTACTAAAGGACCAGTGGATCCTCCAGTAGACCCTGGCTCCGACTAATGTACAGACAGGGGACATGCATACAGTTATAAATATGTCGTGGAGCTCAGGGCCCACCACCAGCTCCCAGTTGGGCCTTGAGCATTGCAGCATTTTTCTAACAGTTAAAAACTATGTCCACCTAGTAGTGTAGGCTGCAGACAAAGTCTATGGCCCACAGTCATAAGCAACGCAGGTGGTGTGATGACCGATCACACCTCCTGCGCTGCTGGGTCTCCTAGGTCAAAGGCGCTAGGCGTAGGCCTGAGGCTTTTGGCCTAGGAGATGCGAGGAGCAGTGTCTCGGCGTAGGCGGCGTGATAGCATAACGCCCCCACATCGGACACAAGCCCCTACAACAGGATGTTCAAAAGTATATATAGGACTAACGCCTCGTGAACTTAAAGGAAAGCTGTCACATAGGTTGTGCCCCCCTTGCTGAGGACAGCACAAGCTAGTGTCAGACCTGCTGTTCCCAGCACTGTGTCCCTTATTCTGTAAGATGCTGCAGTTTTAGAGCATTTACTCCTCAAATCTTATTCATGAGCAGGTGTTAGCCCCGCCCAACAAAGGCTAGCCCCGCCCACTGGCAGTTATTCACATGTTTCTACCTATTCAAAGTAATAGGTTTATCAGTTGAGGTGGGCGGGGCTAGCCTCAGGTGGGCAGAGTTTGAAAAAAAACTGACTCTGAATGACTCTTCTGGCTGAAAACTGCAGATTTGAGTATTAAATACACGAAAACTACAGCAACTTACAGAATAAGGTACACAGCGCTGGAAACAGCAGGTCTGATACTAGCCTGTGCTGTCCTCAGCAAGGGGGGCATAACCTATGTGACGGGTTCTCTTTGAAGTTCATGTAAAGAACATGTTCAGGACATCATTGCATCTAAAGACTCTATTCATATGTCACATGGGTATGCGGCAGCAATCCTCTTCATTTTTACTTCTTATACCCATGTGACATATATGAATAAGGTCATTTTGACCAAAACGTCATGATTAATGTCACTAGAAGTATAATCTCTGTCTTGAGCTTGAACACCTGGCGATTTTTGTTCATCTTGCAGCACATAAAATGGAATAAGAAGCAATCAAAAACTCACATAAATAAGTGGTGCCAATTAAAACGTCAGTTCATCCTGCAAAAAAAAAAAAGCCCTTACATAGCTTTGTATATGGGAAAATAAAAAAGTTATGGCTATCAGAATATAGTTATGCATACATTTTGTTTTACACAATAAAAATAAGCTCTTCAATATAAAAAACTATATACTGTATAAACCGAGTTTTTCAGCACAAAAAATGTGCTGAAAAATCTCCCCTCGTCTTATACTCGAGTCATTGTCGGCGCTCGGGCGCTGCGATGGCCCGTGCGCCGACAGGGACGCTTCAGTTATATGCGGCTCCTCAGGGAGCGCATATAACTGAAGGCCGAGTGAGCGCACAGTGTCCGGGCGCTGCGCTGGCCCGGGCACTGTCCGCGATCCCTTCACCTCTATGCGACACCTCCGGAGCGCTTTAACAGTGAAGGGATACCACTGCGGGGCAGAGAGCGAGCGCTCCGTGCTCCGTAGTGGACTCCGGGCGGCCGCAGACTCACGGCTGTCCGGAGTTTCCGGCACAGGCAGCGTGTGTCATCACGCTGCGTGCGCGGCCTGATGACGTCACCCGCCTGTGCCGAGAAGACCGAGGAGCGCCCTGGAGACGGAGCAGCGGGGAGCCAGGTAAGTGATTGTTTTTTTATTTTTTAAACTGCCTACAGCCTGCCTATACCTGCCTACAGCTGCCTATACCTGCCTACAACCGGCCCAATACCTGACTACAGCCGGACCTATCCCTGCCTAAAGCCGGCCCTATACCTGCCTACAGCCGGCCCTATACCTGCCTACAGCCGGCCATACCTGTTATACCTGCCTATACCTGCATATAGGGCCCTATACCTGCCTACAGCTGCCTATACCTGCCTACAGCCGGCCCTATACCTGCCTACAGCGGCCCTATACCTGCCTACAGCTGCCTATACCTGCCTACAGCCGGCCCTATACCTGCCTACAGCTGCCTATACCTTGCTAAATCCGGCCCTATACCTGCCTACAGCCGGCCCTATACCTGCCCTATACCTGCCTATAGCTGCCTACAGCTGCCTACAGCCGGCCCTATACCTGCCTACAGCCGGCCCTATACCTGCCTATACCCTGCCTACAGCCTGCCCTATACCTGCCTACAGCCTGCCCTATACCTGCCTATGGGGCCATATACCTGCCTATTACCTGCGTATGGGGCCATATACCTGCCTATAATCTGCTTATGGGGGACATATAACTGACTATTACATGCCTATAGGGCCATATATGTGCCTATTGGGACATACAGTATACCTGCCTATACCTGCATATAGGGCCATATATCTGCCTATAATTGCCTATGGGGGACATTAAACTGCCTATGTAATTTTATTGGTATCCATTTTTATTTTTAAAATTCACCAGTAGCCGCTGCGTTTTCCACCCTAGACTTATACTCGAGTCAATAAGTTTTCCCGTTTTTTGGGGCAAAAGTAGGTGCCTCGGCTTATACTCGGGTCGGCTTATACTCGAGTATATACGGTAAGTTGGGTATTGCCGTAATCGTAAAACCCAGGGAGTAAAACTAACTTGTCCTGTATGCTGCACAGTGAGCCCTGTTAAAAATAAAATTAAAAAAACACTACTAGGATTGCATTATTGTCTTCACCTTACCCTCCAAAAAATCAATTTAAAACCGATAAAAAAAATTAAACCAATAAAAACATCAACTCATCCAGCAAAAAAATAAGCCTCTACACATCTCCGTGCATAGAAAAAATAAAAAAAGTTATGGCTCTCAGACTATGGTAATAAAAAAACTTGTTTTCCTTTTTGAATAAAAGTGTTTTTATTGTGTAAAAGCAGTAAAACATAAAAAAATATCGACCTGCTGAGTAAAGCTAACATGTCATTTATACCACACGGTGACCGCTGTTAAAAATAAAAAAAACACTCCCAGGATTGCTGTAGTTTGTTCAAAACACCTCACAAAAGTAACAGTTCACGGTGCAGTCTCTGCCAGTGACCGTCGCCGTGCCCGCCATGTTCTCTGCTGTGGCATACTTGCCCATCCTAGTTCCTGTCTCTGTTGGTGTGTTTGTACTTTATACTCACCAACCCTCGCTTCTGCTTCCTGGGGTCCTAGCGTGCACGGCAGCTTCCTGCCCTTAATTGGATCAGTGTCTCAATTGCCTGCCTCTTGACCTGTGACCCCTGGCTATGAGAGGAACTTCCTGTCCTTGCTCCAGTGTCAGTTCATTGTATTGCTTGGCCATCTGAGCATCTGATCAGTGCCTGGTTTCTGCTAGTCAGAACTTAGCCCCTGTGATGTCTGATTCAGTTCCTGTAGTCCATCAGAGCTCCTGACCATCTGGCTGTTGTTTCTGCTGTCCTTACACCTGTCCCGTTACCTGCTACATTCTTGCTGTTGCACCTGTCCAGTTACCTGCTGTATCCTGCTGTTGCACCTATCCAGTTACCTGCTGTATCCTGCTAATGTATATGTTTACTCCTGCTGTAACCCTGCCGATGCATACGTTTACCTGCTGTTACCTGTCGCTGTACCTGTCTGCGACCACCTGGGACCTGAAATCTTCCTATAGCTACAAATCTGCCACCATCACTCCCAGTGTCTGGTGTTCCTGTCCTGCACCTTGGCTTTCACCGCGGGTAGCCACGTCAGGCGTAGCGACCTGGGGGTTCCCTGCAGCAAAGTCCATCCGGCCTTGCAGCAGGCTCTGGTGAACACCAGGGGCCCCTTAGACTCTGCTCCCTGGCGTGGGCCTCCATTTCTACCATCTTCGCCCACGGTGATCACAGTGGATCCACACCTGTTTACCAACAATCGACGTATCAGTGCCTTCTGAGATCGCCGGATTGTTGCAACAAAACCTTAATAAAAAGTGATCAAAGTGTCATATGCACCTTATAATAGTACTAAAACAAGTCCATAATCAGCTCTGTATACATAAAATATGGCTGTCAGACTAAAAAGACATAAAAATGCAATTTTTTATAAACGCATTTGTATTGTTTAAAAGTCATAAAACATAAAAAAAAACTATATAAAATTTATATAATTATAACTGTACCGACCCACATGGTAAAGTAATTATGTCACTTATACCACACGGTGAATACTGTAAAATTGAAGATGAAAATGTGAAAGATGACTACTAAACTACAACATTTCTAAGCCCCTAATGTGGTAAAAAAAAAAAATAAACATTTAAAAATTGATGGATTTTGACTTGTCTTCCTGATTTCTCTCTCGACTTGTCCCTTGGTGCTGCACATACTTCTGATTTACATACATAGTTACATAGTTTGTCAGGCCAAAAAAAGAAATACGTCCATCCAGTTCAGCCCATTTGTTAAAGTGTTGCTAAAGTGTTAAAGTGTTGGTCCAGAGGAAGGCAAAAACCCCCATGAGGTAGAGTCAGATTTAAAAAATGGGGCCCTGTCAGAGAGGCCAAAACTGTCTGCGGCAGTAAGGGGTTTACTATTAGAGGCTTGTCATTGTACCATTCTCAAAGTGTAGGGCAGTTCTGTACTGACTATACACACCTGCCCACACTGTAAGGCTATGTTCACATGGCTTATTTGCGGGACGTAATTACGCCGTGTGGAGAGGGGCGGGGCGGGAGCGGGGGGCCGGAACCTCGCCGGCCCATAGACTATCATTACTAACGGCGCGTATACATCGCTAGTAAATGACCTGTCACTTATCTCTCCCCGCGGCGGATTCGCTGAGCAGGGAGAGGAGACGTATTCCAGCCTTAATTCGCGCACTGAGGCGCGTAATTACGGACTGAAATACGTCACCACCACCAAAGTCTCATCTGGTGACATCAGTGGCTGATGCACAGCACTCTCCTTGACGTCTCCAGCATCGTTGGTGGCCATCATTTCTGCTCGGAGTGAATCGACTTTCATCACTGAACAGCACTGAGGACCACTGATCCCTCGCCCACTGTAGATGCTCTCTGGCCCATGCAAGACGATGATGCCTGTGCCTGATGGTGTGGTCAGGTACACTTGCCGATCGTCTCGCACGCAGACCACGCTGATGTAAATTGTTATGAATGGTCTGAGTGACACTTGGTTGCCCTTCACATCTCTAAAATGTGCTTAGAGCTGTGCAGCATTCATCATCTGGTTCCGCCAGGCATTGTTTACAATGAAATAGTCATTAGTGTGTGATGGAGCCAAAGGACTTCCACTTCTTTGCCTTTCTGTGACTCTTTCTGTATCTCTGTTACAACCTTCTGATGACCAGGGCCGCCAACAGAAATTTCAGGGCCCCATACAGTTGAAGCACCTGCACCCCCCTGTAAACCCTGCCCCCAGCAACAAAAACAGCCGCTAGGATATAAATGCACCCATTGTACCACATAATACAGTATGCAAAAAAGAACTATATTGTGTAGTACTATACCAAGTGAGTCACATGTCTGTCTGTCTGTCTCACACATCTGTCAGTCTAGTATATCATAGACACATGGCTAAGTAGCTCCATCCATATCCCCCTCCACCCACATACAATATCCCCCTCCATGTTTCCCTTGGTCACGCACCTCACCACCTTCTAAAATAAACACCAGCAAGAAAGTAAAAGTGTAACTCCTATCACAGGGTCAGGTGTTCCCTCTTTTACAATCAGGTACACATGTACACTGCCACTATACTAACGCCGATATAACACCACCATATGGAGACCACATAGTGATCTGACACCAGCTCAGGTCACATCACATTACAGTGAATACAGCACTGATCCAGTAAAGAAGTAAAATAACCCCTGAAATCAGGGACTCACCGGAGACGTCCTATCTGATGAGTCGTTCTCTTCTCTTGAGTCGTTCTTTTTCCCTTCTCTTCTGCATCCGTTCCACACCGTCATGATGACTTGTCCCGGCCACAACTCATCCCTGCAGAAATTGCACATAAATATCTTAGAATCCTCACTTTTCCAGCATCTCTTTATCTATTCCCACCTCTGTACAAACCTCCCAGGGGTGGAAGAACAGCTACAAGCCATAACTTAGAGGCCTAGTATCCTAAGGAGTTGGAGGGTGGGGAGAGGACTACCCCTTGGAGATAATGCTACAACTATGGGCTGCTCCCCTCACAATTATATTACCAGGTTGGTACACAAGACCCTAGGTAGGTTGGCAAATGTGCAAGGCCCCAGGTAATTAGACAAGCCCTATTTAGCTAGGTAGACTCCAGCTGGATAAGTTGCTAGGCCGGCCCCAGGTAGGCTGGTGGGTACCTAGCCACGGGTGGGTAGGTAAATAGCCCCCAGGTAGATAAGCAGGCCCCTTTAGGTAGTATATAGGTAGTTAGGAGCCTCCTTTAGCTAGTGTGCAGGTAGAGTCCCCTTTAGTTTGTAGGTAGTTAGGGCCCCTTTTAGCTAGTTTGTTGGTAGTCAGGGCCCCCTTTGGCTTGTAGGCAGTCAGGGCCCCCTTTAGTTTGTAAGTAGCCAGGGCCCTCATTATGTTTAAGTAGAGCGAGGGCCCACTTTAGGGTTAGGCAGAGTCAGGTCCCCCTATAGGGTTAGGCAGAGTCAGGTCCCCCTATAGGGTTAGGCAGAGTCAGGGCCCCCTTTAGGGTTAGGCAGAGTCAGGGCCCCCTTTAGGGTTAGGCAGAGTCAGGGCCCCCTTCAGGGTTAGGCAGAGTCAGGGCCCCCTTCAGGGTTAGGCAGAGTCAGGGCCCTCTTCAGAGTTAGGCAGAGTCAGGGCCCTTCTTTAGAGTTAGGCAGAGTCAGGGCCCTTCTTTAGATTTAGGCAGAGTCAGGGCCCCCTTTAGAGTTAGGCAGAGTCAGGGCCCTTCTTTAGAGTTAGGCAGAGTCAGGGCCCTTCTTTAGAGTTAGGCAGAGTCAGGGCCCCCTTTAGAGTTAGGCAGAGTCAGGGCCCCCTTTAGATTTAAGCAGTGACAGGGACCCCCTTTAGATTTAAGCAGAGTCAGGGCCCCCCTTTATATTTAAGCAGAGTCAGGGCCCCCTTTATATTTAAGCAGAGTCAGGGCCCCCTTTAGATTTAAGCAGAGTCAGGGCTCGCTTCCTTATATATATAAAAAAACAAAAAAAACCACTTACCTGAGCCTCGCTCTCGCTCCTGCCACTCCCCGCCGGCTTCTACTGGCGCCCTGCATAGGCGGCGCGGAGATGTGACGTCACTGCGCGCCTACGTCACCAGTAGGGGCCAGCGCCTGGGCGCTCGGGACACAGGGCGTTCAGAGACCGGATGCCGCGGCCGGGCCCCGGGGAGCGGCGGCACTGCCTCTGGGGCCCACAGGCGCTCGGGGCCCACACTGTGGACCAGCCTGAGCCTGGTTCGGCGGCTGTGCTGCCGGGCGTCGCTCTGCCATGAGGAATAAGGGGGCCTGCTTGCAGTGGGCCCCCTTATTCCACCAGGCCCCGTACAGGAGTACCGGCTGTACCCCCTGTACGGTGGCCCTGCTGATGACACTCTAAGCTTAGTGGCCACTTCTGTCTGAGGACATCCTGCTTAAAGCCTCGCAATGGAGAGGAACTATTGATCAATTGTGAGGTGTTGTCTTCGTCTCAAGATGTCAAAATGTGAACTACTGTTTAAATCCCAAATTTTTTATTGGGCAACCCCTTCAAGTACATGGATGCTGTGGTCAACGTGACTGCAGCATCTAGGACATTATACAGTAGAGGGGCAGCCCCTTTTTATTGCCTCCCCACTCCCGCCCTGTGATCATGAGGTCCTGACTGAAATCCCCCAGCCCTGCCATCTCACTATTTCTATTATGGGTGTAATACAAGAGCCATAACTGGACGCTATTCTGCAAGACATAGGTTTTGCAGAAATAGGGTACAAGCCATCACATCCCTATGTGGTCAAGGACCCTAAGGGGACTAAAAATACAACTAAAAAAAGTTTCCCAAATAAAAAAAAGTGTTAACAGTTCAAACCATCTCCTTTTTTTCCATTTTACAAATAAAAAAATAAAATATAATTGGTTTCTCTGTATTCAGAAAAGTCTGACTTCTAACTAGATAACATTATTGATCCCGCACGGTGCTTGCTGTGAAAGAGAAAACATTACTCTGGATTAAAAAGTGAGAAAAGTCACGTCCCCAAAAATGATACCAATAATAACTGCACACAGGACGTCGCTGGGGCCCAGAGACGGCAAATTACTTGTTACTGGTTGGAGAAAATGGCGCCACAATGCAGATTAGCATTATTTTTTTAAATAGTAAAACATAGTGAGAAGTATTTCTATTTGGTATCACCGGGATCGTAATGAGCTGCAGAATACACAGAGCAGGTCAATGCGAATGCACAGTGAACTCTGTACAAACCACCCAAAATTGGCGCTATTGTGGTTTTTTCCTGTTTGGGGTTTTCCGGCACATTCTATAATGCGACCATTGTAAAGTACATCACGCCCTGCACAAACCCTCACACAGAAATAGAAAAATAAAAAGTTATAGCGCTTGAATGTAGTATAAAGAAAAATGCGGCACTATACAATGCGCACTCTGTGGCAGATTTCAGTAGCTACTGTTAACCCTATGGAAGGGGCACTACATGTCAGGCATATTTGCTGCTTCACCTAACAACCCTACACGGCTATAGTCTGTGCCCTATAGGGAACAACTGCAAGGTGACATGCGCGAGTGACTACCACCGGCGCTCCTTGGACGCGCAGTGCATGTTGGGAGTTGTAGTTTCTCTGGATGACGTGCCAAGCAGCGGCCGCGCCCACTGATGACGTCGCGGGCTGCTGGCTCCTGAGCGGTGGTCACTTGCCGGCGGTGACATTGACAGGGATGAGCGGGCTGTGTGTGCGGCTCGGGCGCCTCGCCTGGGGATGGGCGGCTCCCGTACGGGCCAGGCCGGTGGAGTTACGGCGGCTGTTACACACCGGCCCCCGGAGCCTGGCGTATGCTAAGCAGCTCTTCCTGGGCTCCATTGCTAAGGTAAAGTCACCCCGATGACGTGATCACAGGCAGCAGCTATAGAGCCCATTACTGAAGGAGCAGCTATAGCATTGCTTTCCAGCTGCTGCAAAACTACAACTCCCAGCATTCCCTGGCTCTGCAGCTGAGCCACTGCTGGACCTCACTCTCCTCCCTATAGTAACCAGGCTGGAGATGGTCTGGAGTAGTTCTGCACGGCTACAACATTGCCTGAGCGGCGCAGAGTATAGAGCCCACTCCGGGACCTGCCGAACTCCCATAGAAATGAACTGCGCGCCCGCTCCCTGCTCGTCTGCACCGGCCTCAGAGGGGAGTTTACTAAGTGGCAAAAGTACTTTGAAGGGAACCTGTCACATAGGTCACTCCCCTGAGGACAGCACAGGGAGGGTCAGCGCTGGAGGTCACTCCCCTGAGGACAGCACATGGAGGGTCAGCGCTGGAGGTCACACCCCCGAGGACAGCCCATGGAGGGTCAGCGCTGGAGGTCACTCCCCAGATGACAGCACAGGGATGGTCAGCGGTGGAGGTAACTCCCCTGAGGACAGCACAGGGAGGGTCAGCGCTGGATTTCACTCCCCTGAGGACAGCACAGGGAGGGTCAGCGCTGGATTTCACTCCCCTGAGGTCAGCACCTGGAGGGTCAGCGGTGGTGGTAACTCCCCCCGAGGACAGCACAGGGAGGGTCAGCGCTGGAGGTCACTCCCCCGAGGACAGCACATGGAGGGTCAGCGCTGGAGGTCACTCCCCTGGGGGACAGCACAGGAGGGTCAGCGCTGGAGGTCACTCCCTGAGACAGCACATGGAGGGTCAGCGCTGGAGGTCATTCCATCGAGGACAGCCAAGGGAGGGTCAGCGCTGGAGGTCATCCCCGAGGACAGCACAGGGAGGGTCAGCGCTGGAGGTCACTCCCCCGAGGACAGCACAGGGAGGGTCAGCGCTGGAGGTCACTCCCCCCGAGGACAGCACAGGGAGGGTCAGCGCTGGAGGTCACTCCCCAGAGTACAGCACAGGGAGGGTCAGCGCTGGAGGTCACTCCCCCCGAGGACAGCACAGGGAGGGTCAGCGCTGGAGGTCACTCCCCCGAGGACAGCGCAGGGAGGGTCAGCGCTGGAGGTCACTCCCCTGAGGACAGCACAGGGAGGGTCAGCGCTGGAGGTCACTCCCCTGAGGACAGCACAGGGAGGGTCAGCGCTGGAGGTCACTCCCTCGAGGACAGCACATGAGGGTCAGCGCTGGAGGTTACTCCCTCGAGGACAGAACATGGAGGGTCAGCGCTGGAGGTCACTCCCCCCGAGGACAGCACAGGGAGGGTCAGCGCTGGAGGTCACTCCCCTGAGGACAGCACAGGGAGGGTCAGCGCTGGAGGTCACTCCCCTGAGGACAGCACAGGGAGGGTCAGCGCTGGAGGTCACTCCCCTGAGGACAGCATAGGGAGGGTCAGCGCTGGAGGTCACTCCCCTGAGGACAGCACAGGGAGGGTCAGCGCTGGAGGTCACTCCCCTGAGGACAGCACAGGGAGGGTCAGCGCTGGAGGTTACTCCCTCGAGGACAGAACATGGAGGGTCAGCGCTGGAGGTCACTCCCCTGAGGACGCAAGGGAGGGTCAGCGCTGGATTTCACTCCCTGAGGACAGCACAGGGAGGGTCAGCGCTGGAGGTCACTCCCCCGAGGACAGCGCAGGGAGGGTCAGCGCTGGATTTCATTCCCCCGAGGACAGCACATGGAGGGTCAGCGGTGGAGGTCACTCCCAGAGGACAGCACAGGGAGGGTCAGCGGTGGAGGTCACTCCCTGAGGACAGCACAGGGAGGGTCAGCGGTGGAGGTCACTCCCTGAGGACAGCACAGGAGGGTCAGCGCTGGAGGTCACTCCCCCGAGGACAGCACATGGGAGGTGTCAGCGCTGGAGGTTTACTCCCCCGAGGACAGCACAGGGAGGGTCAGCGCTGGAGGTCACTCCCCAGAGGACAGCACAGGAAGGGTCAGCGCTGGAGGTCACTCCCCCCGAGGACAGCGCAGGGAGGGTCAGCGCTGGAGGTCACTCCCCTGAGGACAGCACAGGGAGGGTCAGCGCTGGAGGTCACTCCCTGAGGACAGCACAGGGAGGGTCAGCGCTGGAGGTAACTCCCCAGAGTACAGCACAGGGAGGGTCAGCGCTGGAGGTCACTCCCCAGAGGACAAGCACAGGGAGGGTCAGCGCTGGAGGTCACTCCCCAGAGTACAGCACAGGAAGAGTCAGCGCTGGAGGTCACTCCCCAGAGTACAGCACATGGAGGGTCAGCGCTGGATTTCACTCCCCTGAGGACAGCACAGGGAGGGTCAGCGCTGGAGGTCACTCCCCCGAGGACAGCACAGGGAGGGTCAGCGCTGGAGGTCACTCCCCCCGAGGACAGCACAGGGAGGGTCAGCGGTTGAGGTCACGCCCCCGAGGACGGCACCGGGAGGGTCAGCGCTGGAGGTTACTCCCCTGAGGACAGCACAGGGAGGGTCAACGCTGGAGGTCACTCCCCAGAGTACAGCACAGGGAGGGTCAGCGCTGGAGGTCACTCCCCTGAGGACAGCACAGGGAGGGTCAGCGCTGGAGGTCACTCCCCTGAGGACAGCACAGGGAGGGTCAGCGCTGGGTCCACCTCAAAGTGCAAACGCCGACGTTGGGGCTGCGGGAATCTGACGTAGCTCCCACAGATTATACAACATGTTCTGTCTTCAGATGGACGGACAGCGGTTAAGGTGTCCCTCAGTGAAAAAAAATCTGTGTAGACTGCAGCAGGGATTTTGTATTGACGGCTGCACAGCGCCGGGCACGGTCGGTGGGTTCAAAATACTGAATCTGCTGAAAAAATTGAGCAAAATCCTGCGCTGTGCAGCCCTAGACTTATTCTGGAAGGCTGCGAGCACAGGGCAGCGGACGAAGAACTTGTCAGATTGTAATCGGGATCCGAGCAGTGTTTTACACTCGGTTTCTGTTGTGTATTTTTGCCGCAGATTTCGTCCGTCCCTCTCGGTTGAGCTGTACTATAATCCGCCGTTTTCAAGTGAAATATGATGGATTCTAGAACATGTTCTGAGCTTTTTGACCCAGTTTTCAGATTTCAAATCCAAGCTCTGTACAGTCGGATTCTTGCAGATTTTAAATACCAAATCCACTTAAAAATCTGACAGCAAATCACTGTCGTGGTGGAGGATTTATTGAGAAAGTGACAGATCACACACAAACACGTTTTGACTCTGCAATTTTGTTTCTAAATAAATGAGGAAACTACAGTCATTTCTAGTGTCCCCACGTTTGTTCCGAACTAAAAGGAGTTACATTGGCTGTAAATGTAGCCTAAGATGCAGCCTCTTCTGCCAGAAATGAGCCCTGCCCACCACCGGTTCGTTCAGCCTGTAACTGAATAGGTAAATCCTATGGGTTGGCGTAGAGGCGTAACCAGAGCTTTTGCCACCCCTGAGGTTCTGTTTGCCTCTCCTCTCACTTCATATGTTTTGTGACACCTACAGTGCCTTATATTTCCAAGTAGCTGGTGTGGCAGGCACGCTCATGCTGGCACTTGTAGTTCCAAAGCAGCTGCTGTGGAACTGCAAGTACCAGCATACCTCACTAGATATGCTGTAGATCTTAAAAAAAAAAAAATCTAATGTGGTATGCTGGTACTACTAGTGCCACAGATAGTGCTGTGGAACTACAAATACCAGCATATGTCACTCCAGCCAACCTCCTGTAACGTGTACCTATCGGTCACCACCATATTTTGTTATATAAGTATAACTAATAATAATATTATTATGTATTATATATATATTATAATATATATATATATATATATACACACTTATACATCGTGCCTGCTCGTGTGTCGGTAGAAGCTGCGGTGGCTCTGGGACTGGGAGCAGTGCGCGCCTCACTACTCCACGTTGCTGAAGTGCCACCCTGGACTTGCACTAGGAGATGTGCTGTACAGGGCGGAGCTAGCTGTGGGTGGGCGGGGCTATCACCTGCTCATGCATTAAGTGGACTCTTCTCTGTCAGAAAAGGCTGAAAACTGCCAGATTTGAGCATTAACTGTAGGTCTGACACTAGCTTGTGGCTGTCCTCAGCAAGGGGGGCATAACCTATGTGACAGGTTCTCTTTAGAGGGGAGTTTCCTTCAAAATGCTCTTTAGTCTGTCGGATATTATAAAATAAAATAGAAGAAAATAAGAAATCTTATCTGGTGAACCTTCCATCACCGCAGCCGTCCCAGTGATCCCAGTTCATGCTTCACGTGAGCGCTGCAGTAGTCTCTGGGGTGTATCCAGTTTTGTGATCGTGCTGGGCCTGTGACGGGGTTTCCTTAAGGTCCCCGGGAAAGTCATCTGCCAGGGTCACGGGGACGGCCGCGGTGATGGAACGGGAGGGTTTACGGGGTAAGTTTGCTTCTTTCATTCTATTTTTGTATGATGCCCCGACAAACTTGGGAGCCTTTTGTAGTTGGAACGCCCCTGTAAGTAGAAGCACTGGGTCTTCTCTGGTGGGTGCTGGGTTGTCACCAGTCCTAAGGTGGTATGTTGCTCCTATCTGTTGGCTTTTGAGCTGTAGGGATTTACTGTACATGTAAATAACCATGTGCCTTATGCCCCATGATAAAGTGAGGAGCAGCTGTAGTGGCTCAGTATTTGGTAGGAGTGTTCCTGGCGGACGCAGTGTTTTTAGCTGCTGTTGTGCATTCTCTATAGTAGAGACCTTTGACACACTTTTATGCTCGCCCCCGACTCCCTGCACGCTCTGCGCAGCTGTTTGGGCCCCGCCCCGGGATTCTTGTTCTTATCCCTTTAGATTTCGGCGGCCCGATGTTTTTATTCAGGCACTGACCATCATCATAGAGACCAGTCATGTGCTGTGACATTTGTATGCCGCGCCCCGGGGACGGATTTGGGGACTTTCCTATGTGTGAACATCTAGATGTTCTCTGCTGTCCCCTGCGGTGTCAGTGGGGGCCCTTAGGCAGTCTCCCTGCTGGACAAAAAACACCTAAAACGAATGACTAAAAACGTCATGAAACAGTTTTCTGTCCCGCCTGTCAAAAGCAGCTGAAAAAAAAACCTTTTTTTTTTGCAATTTGTGTTCTTTGGCGCATTTTTTACACGCTTTTTTTGTTTGTCTTCAAGCCTGTTTTTTATGTATGCATAAATTAAGCCATTGCATGTAACTCCGCCCTACAAAAGGGGATATAAAGACTTGCTCTTTTATATTGCAATCTTGTAGCCGTTTTCTTT
>JAODAL010063646.1:0-19135 GCA_025379985.1 Phyllomedusa bahiana
AGGGACAGACTAGACCAGAAGAGTCATTCGAGAGTCAGATTTTTTCAAACCCCGCCCATCTGAGGCTATCCCCGCCCACCTCAACTGATAAACCTATTACTTTGAATAAGTAGAAACATGTGAATAACTGTCGGTGGGCGGGGCTAACACCTGCTCATGAATAAGATTTGAGGGGTAAATGCTCTAAAACTACAGCATCTTACAGAATAAGGGGCACAGCGCTAAAAGCAGCATGTCTGTCACTAGCTAGTGCTGCCCTCAGCAAGGGGGGCATAACCTATGTGTCAGGTTCCCTTTAAAGAGGACCTATCCCCTTTAGAGAAACCTCATGAAGTAACAGAAGACTAAAATTACAAACACTTTCTCCAATATGTTTCATTAGGAAAATCAAAGCATTTTACCTGTAATTCAGTTTTTTAAAAAAGCGATGGCCCTTTAAGTCAGCTCTGAAGTCAGGCCAAGTTGGCTCCTGACAGCTTTATGTATGACTATGTTGACAGTTGTATCAAATCTCCTGCTTCAGACCTGGGAGAGCCCACTGTGCAGGAGGGAGCCTGTAAGTCTATATCATGTGCACACCAGCAGCAGTGTGATATAGATGCCTGTGTTCTATGGATGAGGAGGCTGAAGCAACTCTGAAGTAAACTCTGTCACACTCTATCCTCAGTGTGCTGTGCCTGTTGTACTCTATATAGTGAGAGATTCAGATCACCCTGTGCAAGCATCTATGCCCTCAGCTCCCCCTGCACAGTTGGTATCTCCCAACAGAATGACAAAATTCTCCTGAGTTACAAAGTGAAAGTAAAACCTGTTTCCCTGTAAAACTGAGGGAAATCCTCTGCATTGCTAATGACTGGTATTTGAGAAAAGTCTTATAATTTCATCTACTATCAATTTTTATGGGTTTGTGTGGAGGTAATAGGTACTCTTTAAAGTTATGGCTCTCAGAAAACCTAATTAATGGGGTTTTGCCGCTTCACAGAATCTCTTCTGAGGCCAGCTCGTACCTTGATACAGGCCAGTCTCGGAGCATGGGGAGATGGCTGCATTTGCGTAGTTCTCCACATCAGTTTCTATGAGAGTTTCAAATATAGCTGATTGCGGCCTTCTGCCTCTTCTTTACTAAGAGCCAACCTCAATAGGGTTTTACCAAAGTGGCAAAACCCCCTTAAATAAGGTTAGAAAAATTGCTCCCGAAAAAGCCGTGTCCTTAAGGTGCACACAAAGAACTTTATTTTAGCAATGGTTCATTTTCTAACAATAGATTCCCTTTAAGGGCAGGCGTGTAAACAAAACCTTAGAAATAATTTCCTCCAATACAAGAAATATCCTGATCACAAGAGAGTTTGGTTTCTAGGATGTATTTTTGGATTGTTGAAAGCGTAAAAGTTGAGCTGTTGGAGCATTTGCACAAAAACTTTGATTCTTACTAAGCAGAATGAGATGTAGACAGGGCGTGACAGATTGCTCCTGTGCAGACTGTTAGTTTAGGCTCAGTTTTCTTATTTAAAAAGCAATTATAACGACATTTGTCCTCACAATGAAGCACAGGGAAGTATTGACATTTTTAAATACAATGAGTTTTTTTTCTTTCCTCAGAAATGGAGGTGGTTAATGTTTAGCTGGCGTGTTGCTATATGATGATGACGCTAAGTTATCACTGCAGCTTCAGACTATTAGGCTAGGTTCAGACGGCTTAAATGCAGGGCGTAATTACGCCCCGCAATTACGCCGTGTGGCCGGGGGCGGGAGCGGGGGAGTGAGCGGGGGGTAATTCACATGTCACTTATCTCCCCCCGCGGCGTATTCGCCGAGCAGGGAGAGGAGACGTAATCCATAGTTCTCTATGAGAACTGTGGATTACCGTAATGAATGGGCCTATTCAGCCCGTAATTTGCGCACTTCGGCGCGTAATTACGGACTGAATACGGCCCATTTTAAGCCGTGTGAACATGGCCTTAGCCTTACTCACTTATTCCCATCTCATTGATTAGCTTTAAGCATGTAAGCAAAGGTAAAAGACTATTACTAAATGATTCTGCTTCATTTCAGTGCTAGAGCAGTTCTTATCTCCTGCTTGTGTAGAAAAGCTTCCTTAAAGAGAACCTGTCACATAGGTTATGCCCCTCTTGCTGAGGACAGAACAAGCTAGTGTCAGAACTGCTGTTTCCAGCGCTGTGTCCCTTATTCTGTAAGATGCTGGAGTTTTCGTGTATTTAATGCTGAAATCTGCAGTTTTCAGCCAGAAAAGGCATTCAAAGAGTCAGTTTTTTTTCAAACCGCGCCCACCTGAGGCTAGCCCCGCCCACCTCAACTGATAAACCTGTTACATTGAATAGGTAGAAACATGTGAATAACTGTCAGTGGGCGGGGCTAGCCTTTGGTGGGCGGGGCTAACACCTGCTCATGAATAAGATTTGAGTAGTAAATACTCTAAAACTACAGCATCTTACAGAATAATGGGCACAGCGCTGGAAACAGCAGGTCTTACACTAGCTTGTGCTGTCCTCAGCAAGGGGGCATAACCTATGTGACAGGTTCCCTTTAAGTTAATGACCATTTCTAGGAATAGCAGACCTATCAGGCATTGATGGCATATTATTATTATTTATTTTAAAGCGCCATTGATTCCAGGGCGCTGTACATTCGAGGGGGTTACATATATTACATAAATAATATATACATATATTACATATCCTAGCAGTATGCCATCATTGTCTTAAGTGGAAATAGCCCTTTAAGGGAAAATATCTAGGACTCTGCAGCACCACCTATTGGATTTTTCGCTCCTCAAATCACATCTGACCCACTCAACCTTGCAATGTGCCTGGGAGTAATGCCAAATTCATTTCTCATCTGCAGACAGGTGTTTTCCCCACAACAGTGCAGAGCAAAATACTGGTTGGCTAGGTGAGAGACTCTGGCTGTAGCTCAGAAGAGGTAATGGTGGTCATTTGGGAGAGTCACCATGTGGGTGTGTGGAGACTTTGGTGCTGCAGAGTCCTAGCTCGTTTTCCTTGAGCGTATTTCAATATATTTAAGTTCCACTGGAGCAGCTGTCACATGTAAGTCTTCACACACTTGCGTGTTGCCTCTTCCTAATAAGAAATGATACCCCTTTAAGACATTTCTATACACAGTGCTTTAGATTTCCACCTTGCTTTTATTTCAGGTCTGACTAAGACCAGAATAAAGGCTAGAAAATTTTAAATGGAGCCTATCAACAGCTTTTAAAAGCTTTTTCAAAACTGCTGACAGCACTTTTTTGAGAAAGTGGAGAGGTGCGGAAACATACCTTAAAGGGGTTTTTCCACGATCTAATGTTGACATGGTATCCTGCAAAATGGGTATTTAATCACCTTTCTAAATATATGTCATCAAAAAAAAGTGAAGCTTCGGAGAGCTACAGCCTTCCTTACATGCCCTTAGTTTCCTGACTGTTTACGACCAGAAGCTGACAGGCGCTGATCTGGCTGCGCTTGCATTGTTTGCATTTCTTATCTGATGGCAGGGAACATGAATGAGCTTTGAAAGGACTGGGGAGAAAAGATCCTGTGTCTTTTGTATAGAGAGTCCACTGGTTGTAATGCCTAAACATACAGACGCTCCCTGGCTCCCTGCTCAGCACTCCACCCCTTGCAGCAGTTCGTGAACAAATGAAAGAACACTGCCTGCTCGGAGCTTATCTCCTCTCCTGAGCAGATAAGAGAGAGAAAACAAAACCTGTATAGCTTGTGCACAATACAGTTATTCTCTGTGGATTAGCCAAATAACATGTTTGCTCAGGTACAGAGACTGAATATCAGGAGCGTGCATGGGAGGTGGAGCGATGACATCACAGAGGAGGCACTTGTTTTTTTAAACACAGAAACACAACGCCCCTTTTTCAAGCCTCAAGACGAGAGTATCAGCCTGTTAGGTGAGGAATTCACTTCTTGGCAAAACCCCTTTAAGTTATGAGAAAAATTTTTTTCATGGTCCTCCGCCAATGATGCCCAGGGGGCAGGACCTTCATCTTGAGTGCCCAGATTTCTCTGCAGCAGGCACTTCCCAAGTCCTTCATCTCGGCCCTGATTGACAAGTCTAGCGCCCAATCCGGAGACGACGAGAGGTAAGAGGATGGTCAGTGGAAGCATTCTGTGCAGGGAGCTGTGGGCACCTGACATGAGGGGCCACGTGCTGGAATTTTAGGATAGCGGTGGCTGGGCCATTAAAACAAATGTTTTGTATTTTCGAGTTACATGAGCATAGTTGTAAAACCACAGTAATGAAAAGTTTTATAAGACATTTTAGAAAAAATTCTCCAGGAAGCGGCATGAAGCCTCCACCCTTTCAACACTGACACTGCTCTGATGTCCCCCACTGGCCTCCCACCGATGATGTCACATCTTTTAGTCACAGGACTTTGAAACCAATCACTGTCTTCGATAGCCACATACCATCCATGCAAGCTGCTGAGGTCAATTATTGGCCACAGCATCACTTGAGCGATGGATGCGACAACATTGGTGGGGAACATCAGAGCAGGAGCAGTGCTGGAAGGGTGGTGGCTTCAAAGTTTGGTCATGGTTTTGATTTTTTTTTTCTTTTGATTGTATAATAGGCCCTAGCCTGTAGAAGGGTTTTCATTGATTAGCTTTAGACAGGTAAGTAAATAAAGGTTATGACCAAATAAATTGCTGTTCTGATTTTACTCCCTTTTAGAGTTGGAGCAGTTAACTCCTGATTGATGACAGAAGCTTCCCGAGTTTACCAACTATCTCTGCTTGTTCTAGCAGTGGTCTTGCTGGTGACATCACAGAGATCAGGAACCTTGTTTTGTGCTGTCAGGCTGCAGAGTTAAAATGTTATATTTCTATTTCCATATATAGATTAGTGTGAATATAGACAGCTCATTTGACAGCTTCCTCTAGTGACAAATATTTCTCTGCTATCTCACAAGTATAGCCAGACAACACCCCTCAATCATCAATGTCCCCTCCAGGCACAGCTGGAAATAGGAGATAGCAGAGCTGAAATGTTAAGTGCTGTAGACCTGCCCATAGCCTTCTCGGGAAGTGGGAGCCTGAAGCAAGGGGAAAGAGCAATTTCTATGAAAACAGCCAAATTAGGAGAACCATTTAAATATCGGATAACCCCTTTAAGAAGGCAAAAAGAAGTCGGGAGCACTGTTGTCATTTCTTGCCTAATAAAACCAAGGAATTTAAAAATTCTTTGAGTTTAACATAGAACATGGTTATAATACACAAAGGATACCATATAGATCACTTAACAAAGACTTAAAATTGGTTGATGAGTCTCACAGGGTCTTGAGTATCCAATGTTCAGATGTGTCTCCTGTATTGAAAGGGTTCCACTCTATAGACAAAAATAGGAGAAGTATCAAGTAGTTGCAGACAAGCACCTCCTCTTTCCCTCTGCTACCCTAACAGTGGGAACAACACCCTGAAAAGGGCGGCTCCACTATGTGAATCTCACCCTATCAGCCCCATCTTTAATGGTGCTGAAACACCATCCCAACGCATTTTCCCTTTAGAGGAAAAAAGGTTCCTCAGGACAAAATAATGTAAGGGAAAAATTATCTATGGTAGTAGATAGTGAGAGTTATCCAGCTCCTATACCCAGGAAGGATAAACATTTGTCCTTTGTGGAGTAATAACATCCAGCAAGTAGTAAGCCTCTCAGGAGTATGGTAAGATATGAAGCCTCAGAATTAAGGAGAGACTTTCCTTTATCATGGGGTGCCATGTCTGACCCAAAACATTTCCTATAGAACACTTAATAAAGACTTACAATTGGTTGATGAGTCTCCCAGGGTATTGAGTGTCCCATGTTCAAGCGTGTCCCCTATAGTGAAAAGGTTCCACTCTATTGACAAAAATGCAAGAAGGAGCAAATAGTTGCAGAAAATTAACTACATAGTGGAGTCGCCCTTTTCAGGGCGATGTGCCTGCTCGGGATAGCAGAGGGAAAGAGGAGGTACTCTTCTGCAACTACTTGGTCCTCTTCCGTGTTTTGTCGATAGAGTGGAACCTTTTCAATATAGGGGACATGCTCAATCGTAGCACATCCGATGTGTTCTATATGACATCTTTTGTGTATTATACTCATGTCCCCAATATTTTCATCGATGAGGAGTAAATTTGGTTTAATTATATTTTGGGGAATTTTTTATGCAGTGTTATGTTTTAGGTCAGGCATTTCCTTTTGCAACGATTTGGATGTAAATTACCTGACATGTCTTTAACTGCTTATTTCTAACATAGAAAATGCATAAGGATTGTATAGAGATCGTTAATCATAATTTACTTTGGTATATGTTCTTTTCTTTTACAATTTTAGCCCTATGTGATGGCGTCTCTTCCCTTGACCGCCTGGCACTGCACAGTGACTGCTACCCTGAACATCTTAAACATGCTCAAAGATGATGACACAGCTTCCTGCAACTGGCTGTCTTCCCTTTCTTCAGTGCTTCCTCACACCAACTGCGTTCCTACACATGTATCGCTGCTGCTGGGATACCTACTTATTCATGAGTCGGGAGAAAATTTGAGAAAAGTTCTAAAAGTCACCATTGAAGTTGCCGAAACGGATTCCTCTCAGGTGGTCAATGCATTTATTGCATCAGGGTTATGCTTATTTTTCACTCTTGGATCAGGAGGGACGCATACGTCTGTAATATTAATAAGAAAATTTCTGAAGAAAACGTAAAAAATATTTTAAAAAAATGTCAAATATGTACATTTTACACCCTGACACAACTCTGTCATATTAAGTATTTTTAATGGGGGTCTTTAGACATCTAAAGAAAAAAAAAACTACTGTTTGGGGATGGTTTAAAATAAGATTAACTGGTTCTCATCTCTTTCACCGAAATAGCTCGTTTTCCTTGCTGGTCCATTAGCAGTGACTTCACGTTCGCTACTCATGTGCCAGTCATTGGCTTCATTGGCCATGTGTACAGGTTAATTTTTGTTATTTTAAGGCAGTCGTTGGAAAACGCCTTTCGAGTGACATCTGGTTGCATCTAACAGAGAGTACAAGGCTTTCTTTTCTGCTTTCCTCTCTGGATGGAAAGACAACCATGGTCATAAGCCAGAGCTTGTCACCTTCTCTACACAGTTACGTAGGAAAATGTAGTCCTATCAGGAAAGACTTGAATCAGACGATGGGCTTTATTTTGATTTATTGACTCCTTTTCTGGCTACTTTATCCCATAGTGAGTGTATATGTATATATATATATTATATAATATATATATATATATATATATATATATATATATATATATATTATATATATATATTATATATATATATTTATATACTTTTGCTTTACTAATCTTGTGCCACTTTTATATGGATGCTTTACTGGCTGTTCAGTAAGAATGGTAAATTTAGAATTTTGCCAGACCCCTGCAATCGGACAGTGGCATTGTGGGAGCTCAAGTAATAGTTACTTACTCAGGACACAGTTAGATTCCTGTTTGGACCTAAAGGGGTTGTCTCACTACAGCATTTGTCAGCCTTTTCTGCTGGTTGCCAAGCAGAGATTCTGAAATGGAGGGTTGTGTTTCTCCTCTCCTATTTGGTCCTATTGTGGTGGACTGTATTGTGGAGGACACGCTATCCTGTACTCACCAGCCAGTGGTGTGTGGGGTTGAAGGAGAATGATACCGCTAACAGTTTAGCGGAGAATGGCTTCTATTACACTCACAGTCAGAGCCCACATTAAAGTGCAGTACAGGAATGTACAGCATAATATGTCTCAGAATAAAGCCGTCTCATCCAAACTCACGTAAATGTAGCGTAAATGTATTTATACATATAGATTGCAGATGTCATCCTGGGGCAAGAACTCTGCCCTTAAAGGCAGCACAAGCCAGTGTCAGACCTGCTGTTCCCAGCGCTGTGTCCCTTATTCTGTAAGATGCAGCAGTTTTAGAGCATTTACCCCTCAAATCTTATTCATGAGTAGGTGTTGGCTTCACCCACCAAAGGCTTGCCCCGCCCACTGAGTTATTCACATGTTTCTACCTATTCAAAGTAATAGGTTTGTCAGTTGAGGTGGGCGGGGCTAGCCTCCGATTGGCCGGGTTTGAAAAAAACTGACACTGAAGGACTCTTCGAATGACTCTTCTGGCTGAAAACTGCAGATTTGAGCATTAAATACACGAAAACTGCAGCATCTTACAGAATAAGGGACACAGCGCTGGAAGCAGCAGGTCTGACACTACCTTGTTCTGTCCTCAGCCAGGGGGGCAAAAACTGTGACAGGTTCTCTTTAACTCGATGCATTTTGTATTACAGTCACCGGCCTGGGGCAGGCTATATACTAGTTATGAAGGAATGTGTACACGGTTCACTGACATGATAGTCTATTAAAGTTGTCAATGTGCTATATTGTTTACAGATAACTCTTAAAGCTGTGAATAATGTGTAACGATAGCATTTGCAGTTCTGTTATATTTGTGTGTTAATTCCTCTCAGTTTTCAGGATTTCTGCTTATATTCTGTGACTGAGGCTTAGAGCCCATGCACACCTAATATTTTCACAGCTGTTAGATTTTTTTAACCCCCTCTTGACATCTGACATGCATGTACGCCATAATGTCAGATAATTATGAAGCAGGCAGAGGTTGGCCTACACCATACCCAGCAGGTACCACCCACCGTCAGTGGTCAAGATTGGAGATAACTCCATTCACAGCTGTTTAACCACCTAGATGCTACAATCAGTACAATCACTGGTTGCTGAGATATTGATATGGCAGCTGGGGGCCTAATGAGATCCCGTGGTCTGCCATGTTAGTACTCCTATTACACGCTGCCAAAGGCAGCATATAATTAGAAAGTGGTGCTACGTCAATATGCTGAAATACATAAATATTGCAATCCCTTTAAGACACTGCTCTTCTGCTCAGTTCAATTTTGTGTTGGAGGTTCTGTTTGCAGGCTCAGTCGCAGGGTTGGCCCCGGATATGTTTCATATTGGACACCAACACCCCCTAATGGACTCCATTAACTACAATAGGGTCTGTCGGGTTTCCATCATGGTGTCCAAAGTTTTATCAGAAAAAAATAGCACAACATGTTGCACTATTTTTTTTCCTGTCCTTTTTAACAGAATTTGTGATACAATCCCACAAATAAGAAATGGGCCTTACATAAGCCTGCATATCCAGGGGACAGATACATTTTTTTTTTCTCTGCATAAAAAGTTAAGCAACTTTGTAATCCTTTGCTTTACTAATCATTTGCCACTTTTATATGGATATTTTACTGGCTGTTTAGACAGAATGGTAAATTTAGAATTTTGCTAGACCCCTGCTATCAGACAGTGGCGTTGTGGGAGCTCAAATGAATAGTTACTTGCTCAGGACTCTGAATTAGATCCCTATTTGGACTTAAAGGGGTTGTCTCGCTACAGCATTTGGTACCCTTTTCTGCTGGTTGCCAAGCAGAGCTTGTGAAATAGAGGGGCGTGTTTGTCCTCCCACCAGGGAGTATCTTCACTCTCTCCAGCACCCCACTACACTGTATGCACGCTCCTGATGATTCATTCTGTGTGAGCTGGGGGAAGGGAGTAGTTCTCAGTTTTCCTAGACTAAGACTAAGTGCATACAGCATGTGACAAAATGCCGTCCAAAATGCAACAGCATTTTGACATTGCTGGACTGTGGCAGGGCTGCGGTTTTTGGCCCAGATTTGCGCAAAAGCCGCAGTCGGTTTTCGGATTTGCTGTCAGTCCATACAATTGTATGTATGGGAATCCAACCAACGGCAATCCACCGGAATCCCGTGGAATATGCAACATAAGGCTATGTTCATACGGGTGAAATTGGGACGTATTTTGGCCCGTATTTCGCGGCGTACTGCCTAAAATATACGGGCTTGGATATGTCGCCAGTCATTACGTAATACATATTACATAGGAATACGCATCCAGCTATATAAAAAGTTCCGTATTAGCTCTTATTTTGGCGTTCATTGCCCCGTTCTGGACTACACGTCTGTAATTTGATATTATTATCGGTCTCAATATATTGTGTTTTATAGTGGATCTGTTCAAACTATTTGTTAATTTTGGATAGGGTAAGTCGCCGATAGGTGGGGATGTTCCTTTTGGGATGGTTCCCCCATCTTGGACAGGTTCAGAGTAGGTTTTTTATTATCCTTTGTGCCTTTTCTCCCGTAGCTACTTGGACTTTTTTGGATACCGGGACTTTGTTTGTGGACATGTAATACATCTATACACACTACAAACCAGAGTCTAGAATAACATTGCTGTATCTGATGTTAACCATATATATAACTGTGTGGTATACATGTGTCAGTTGTCCTTATTTTCTTTTGGACCTAATATCAATGGTGCCCAGTGTTCTCCTTTTCAGTGTAGTCGTATATGTTAAAAGTGGCTTTTGAGTACTAAACTACATATATCACAGAGTTATGCTTCGCTCCTCTATCATTTATAACATATATTATCAAATGAAGATCAGTTTCTCCTCTATCATATAACCCTATATATCACAGAGCTCAGCTTCTCTCCTCGATCTCATATAACCCTATGTATCACAGAGCTCAGCTCTCTCCTCTATCATATAATCCTATATATCACAGAGCTCAGCTCTTCCTCTATCATATAACCCTATTTATCACCAGAGCTCAGCTTCTCTCCTCTATCATATAACCTTTATATCACAGAGCTCAGCTTCTCTCCTCATCAATAACCCTATATATCACAGAGTTCAGCTTCGCTCCTCTAGCATATACCTATATATCACAGAGTCATGCTTTTAGTCTATCATATAACCCATATATTAATCACATGAGATTAGTCTTTTGTCCTCATCATACAACCCTATATATCACAGAGCTCAGCTCCTCTCCTCTTCATATAACCCTATATATCACAGAGCTCGCTTCTCTCCTCTATCATATAACCTATATATCACAGAGCTCAGCTTCTCTCCCTCTATCATATAACCCTATATATCACAGAGCTCAGCTTCTCTCCTCATCATATAACCCTATATATCACAGAGTTCAGCTCGCTCCTCTATCATATAACCTTATATATCACAGAGCTCAGCTTCTCTCCAACAATCATATAACCCTATATATCACAGAGCTCAGCTTCTCTCCTCTATCATATAACCCTATATATCACAGAGCTCAGCTTCTCTCCTCTATTATATAACCCTATATATCACAGAGCTCAGCTTCTCTCCTCTATCATATAACCCTATATATCACAGAGCTCAGCTTCTTTCCTCTATCATATAACCCTATATATCACAGAGCTCAGCTTCTCTCCTTTTTCATATAACCCTATATATCGCAGAGCTCAGCTTCTCTCCTCCTATCATATAACCCTATGTATCACAGAGTCAGCTTCTCTCCTCTATCATATAAGCCTATATATCACAGAGCTCAGCTTCTCTCCTCTATCATATAACCCTATATATCACAGAGCTCAGCTTCTCTCCTCTATCATATAACCCTATGTATCACAGAGCTCAGCTCCTCTCTATCATATAACCCTATATATCACAAAGCTCAGCTCCTCTCTATCATATAACCCTATATATCACAGAGCTTAGTGTCTTTCCTCTATCATATAACCCTATATATCCCAGAGCTCAGCTTCTCTCCTTCTATCCTATAACCCTATATATCACAGAGCTCAGCTTCTCTCCTCTATCATATAACCCTATATATCACAGAGCTCAGCTTCTCTCCTCTATCATATAACCCTATATATCACAGAGCTGAGTGTCTTTCCTCTATCATATAACCCTATATATCATAAAGCTCAGCATAAACCCTTAGAGGGGATTCCACATTTCATTCTCCTGATCACTGTGTTGGACTATGCGGGTACATACGGGTAACGTACTAAATGTTAGAATTGCTTTATTCTCAACTTAGCAAGTTCTATTTGTAACAGATGTTCAAGTATAATGTTAAGGACACCCATTGTAATTAATGGGCTTCTCTAGTTTGACACAGAAGAAATGAGTGTTTCCGTTTTCCCTTCAAACCTTTGCCACCCGTGCTGTTCTCCTGATTGCAGGCCCGTCTATTGTTTCCACGTATGATTGTGCCAGTATTCACACCAGTTCTCCACACATAGAATGAAGCAATGGACGGTGGAAAATGACATGCAATTAAAAGACAGAGGAGCGAATGTGCGGATAAAACACACTTTCACAATATTAATTAGATTGATGACCTAGCTGCTGAATATTTAGGAATGAGATGGGATGCAAAATGCCCCTAGTTGCCTAGCAACGGGCTTCGCCATCTCCTGAGCGGTCTACTTATGTCTGAAACTAATGATTCGTCCTCTGCACTTATCCAGCTGTTGGGTAATTCAGGGTGTGCGAGCGGCTGCAGTTTACCCTTTCTCTACCACGAGTTCCTCCCGCTCGTCACAATACACTCGGCGCCTGGCAGACAATATGTCCTCTTATGTTTTTAGCTCTATGCTTCCTATTGTTGCATAACCTTATCAGTCTGCTTGGAACAGCATGAATTTCTCATTCCAGACCAACCTGGTATCTTCACACATCTTTGAGAAAGGATAGAAGAAATTTCAGCCCTTTTGTGCATAGAATATTTGCATTACCTGTCACGGAATATACAAATGTAAAAAAAAATTGCCTATTTTATAAGAACTAGAGCTGCACTGGTGTCTTCTTGATTATGGTGATATTGGTTTAAATTGTCACGTTATGTATATTTCATGTATTTAAAGAGCAGGGGGTTCCCATCATAGACTTTGATGGCATATTGCTATGCTACCCTGTTTCTCTGAAAATAAGACACCCCCGAAAATAAAAATGAAATCACTACAGTATATGAATACATGTTGATGTTTTGTTCAACAATAAATGGGCATTATTGTTCATAGAAATAAAAACATCCCCTAAAAATAAGTCTTAGCTCGTCTTTAGGAGCAAAAATTTCGGGGAAACAGGGTATGTCAGCATAGTCTGAGAAGCACAGGTCCCACTTCTGGGACCCGCGCCTGTTTTGGGAAAGGGGGCGCAAAAGTTTCCATGGAGAGCTGGTCATGGTTGTATATGACTCTCCATTCTGTTCTATGGGAGTTCTGAGTACAGGGGAACACACCACTCGCTTGTACTCGGAACTCCCATAGAACAGAATGGAGAGTCGTGCGCAAGCACAATCGTCATTCCATTCACAGCCGACACATCTTGGGGGTCTGCTCCCAAGATAGGTTGGAGTCCCAGAGGTGTGCCCGCACCTATCAGACTTTGATGGCATATTCTATTAATGTGCCATCAAAGTCTATGGTGGTGAACACCTTTCGCACAGGTATATGTCTAAATATATTCAGCAGTTCTAAGTATAAAGTGAACAATAAATACATTTTTAAGATGTCCTTTTCTGTATATAGTAGTTTTTATGCCTTTTTTTTAAATTTTACTCTTCCTTGGAAGATTCAGTGAACACCCTTATAGCCAGCATTTACATCCAAAGCCCTATTCACATCACGTTTTCGATCTCCATTTAACCAGTTCCTTCATTTTTTTTTTTTTTTAGTACAGCTGCTGTCTCGCCCAGTTATTTTACTAATGTGACCTTTTGTGGCCTTTTTTCCCTGATGCATAAATTCTTATTTTTATATAATTTTTATGTTCGATTTTTATTTTGTAATAATATCTGGGAAAAGAGCATTTTTTTTTTATCATTGGCGGGGCTGAAATCTGCTTATTTTGTTTTGTACTTTATCGTTTTATTTCTTGTTTTTCTTGTGGTAGTGACGGTAAGGGTATGTTCAGACGGCGTTTTTGGATCCGATTTTGGATCCGTGTTGAATCCGAAAATCGGATCCAAAAATGCTGCAGATTCAAAACAGATCCATCACGTTTCCAACATGCAGCTGCGTGTTTGGATACGTGTTGGATGCGATGCAGCAGGATCGCACCCTATCACTTTAGGTAGGGCTCTTGCTGTATGTTTCGGACCAAGAATTGAAATTTCAATTCTTGGGACGGATCCGAAAGACGGAGTGAGACGGGCATCGCTGATCACTCGTGTGAACGTCGATGCGTGTTTCTAATAAAAAGCAATGTAAAATCACACTGCTATTTATTCGATACGTGTTTGGGGTCGGACAGACGGATCCAAACACGTATCAAAAGTAAAACGCACCATGTGAACATACCTTAAGGGTATGTTCACACAGCAATGTGTTGGGCGTATAGCAGCGCATACTGGTCAGTATGTCCCTGTGAAGCTCTCACTGTTGGCCGGGAAGAATTTCCATGTCCGTTCTTTCCCCGGACACGTACTGTTCGCTGGGGGAAAGAACAGGTAATTTTAGCTCTCAATGAGAGCTATTAATTACTGCAATGTCGCCCCGGGCGTATTAGAACACAATTACGCGCTGAAGCACCGACCGATATTACGCTGTGTGCATATACCTTAATAGTGACGGTATTAGGAGGAACATCTGCATAAGAAAAGTGTGCTCCACTGCCCTCCCGCTGCGTGGTATCGCCCACATCACCCTGTACATTCCTGTATGAGGCTTCGATGTGGGTGCTGTGAGTATAGCAGGAGCTGCTCTCCACTACACTGGTGTGGGGGTGGCATGGCATCATTATCCCTCATCCCCCATCCTTTGGCTGGTAAATGTGGACCACAGTGTCATCTGCAGTATAAACAATTGGATATAAAGTCCCCCTCCATTGACCCACATATAACTACCTTAGCGTGTCATGTGGTCATACAAGAGCATGATGACAGTAATTTGGTTACAAATCGCACACTAAGGCTATGGTCACACGGTGTAATTGCGGGGACGTATTTCGCCCGCAATTACGCCGTGTACTCGGGAGCGGGGGAGGCGGCAGCCTGCCGGCCTCATAGACATTTGTTATATACGCCGTGAATAATTGACATGTCACTTCTCTCCCCGCTCGCCGTATTGTGCGAGCAGAGAGAGGAGACGTAATCCATAGTTCTTTATGAGAACTGTGGATTACCAGAATGACTGGGACGTATCTCGCCCCGTATTTAGCGCAGTACGGCGCGAAATACGGGGCAAGATACTTCCCATTTTAAGCCGTGTGAACATAGCCGAAGACATAGATTTGATATATTTCATGTTTCTTTTTACAAAAACGGTGTGCACTGTGTCAGGCTATTACATGCAATTTTTTGTTTCATCTTTTTGATCACCTTTTTGTTCTTAATTCATCAAGCTACATTTATCCATTCATGTAAAATAACTTCAAAAACTTTTTTTTTTTTCTTGCCTTAGGTTCCTTACTTAGTTTCAGTTTTGATGTTCAGGCTCGGCCGTACCCAGGATCCTCTGCTGTCCCGTGAAATCCTGTATACACTGCCTTCCTTGGGGACACACAAGGTGACCCTTTCCGTCCTGTTTCCTTCATGTTTTAATATTGCACAACTGTAAATAATAGTTAAGCACTGGCTGCTCCTGATCGCGTTGTTCTTCTTAAAATAACAGGTGTGTGTGCCGCAGATCTTGCGGGCTCTGCGGATGATTGGCAGTTCATCACAGCTTCAACCGATCGCACTGCGCTTGATGACATCCCTGTGGGAGAAACAGGTAAAAATATCTGCTGATCACAGCAAAGCACAAAGGTTCTATAAATTCACTTATCATTTTGTTTAAAACATATTACTCCTGTTTATGGGAACCTTTTCATGAGATTTGGTCAAAGTAAAGCTATCTATAAAGAGGAACTGTGACGTCTCCTGACAGGTCTGTTTTAGTAAATCCTTGTGTTCCCTGTGAAATAACAATTCTGGGGCCTCTTCTCTTATAACTCTGTGTTGTGCTGTTCTTCTCTTATTCCTTCTAGAAATGTATTCCTGAATCTGTCAGCTGGGTGTTACCACTCCATTTTTAATCCCTTTCCAACATTGGATGTATGGGTACATCCTGTGCGGCAAGGTGTTCCAGGAAATGGAGATACCCATAGGTCCCAGAGCCTGCACGATCAGCACATGGAACAAGCTGTATATTACATCTGGCTTCATGTGCTATTGGTCACAGCTGATTAACCCCTTAGATGTTCCGGCCAATCGCAACCACGGCAGCTAAGGGAAAGACAGAAGGAGGGAGCTCCCTCTGTCTGCATTGGCACCTTGCAAGGCGATTGCAAAGGCTTCCGGATTGCCAGTTACGTCACCATGCCTGATGATGATTGACAGGCACAATACATAATAGTACTCCTATGTATTGTGCCAGTGATCAAAAGATCGCTTAGTGAAAGTAAAAAGAAAAAAAAAAATAGTATAAAAAAGTGGAAATAAAAGTAAAACACAAACGCAGTAAAAAAAATAAAGTAAAACGTATGCTGCCCTTTTCCCATTACCAACAGTAACCTTCCCATAAAAGATCAGAAATAAAAAACGGACACGTTTTTGGTATCAGCAAGTGGGTAATGACCTAGCCTAAAATTTGACAAGCTGTATAACCCACATCTTGAACGCTGTAAATAAAAAAATAAAAAATAAAATAAAAAACAGAAACATGACAATATTGCGGTTTTTTGTTCATCCCACAGCACATAAAATAGAATAAAAAGCTATCAGAAAGTCATGTAAACACTAAAGTGGTACCAGTGAACTGGTTTGTTCAGGGAAAAAAAGCCCTAACACCTGTCCGTATATGGAAAAAAAAGTTATGGCCATCAGAAGATAGTGATGCATAAATATTGTTTTACACAATAAAAACACTTAAAAAAAAAAAGTGCAATAAAAACAATATAAATTGGGTCTCACCGCATTGAACATGTCAAACTAACATGTCGCGGTGTGTGCTGTTAAAAATAAAAAGCACTACAAAATATCAAAAATAAAATCCCGAAAATCACTTTGTTTGAATTATATAAATTTATTTGCATTTTGCTGAGATTTTTTTGATAAGTATTTGATCCCCTACCAACCAATAAGAGTTTTGGCTCTTACAGATCAGTTAGACGCTCCTAATGAACTTGTTACCTGCATTAAAGACAGTTGTCTTAAATAGTCACCTTTACAAAAGTTACCTTTATAAAAGTCTCCTATCCACAGACTCAATCAGTTGGATTTTAACCTCTACAACATGGGCAAGACCAAAGAGCTTTCTAAGGATGTCAGGGACAAGATTGTAGACCTGCACAATGCTGGAATGGGCTACCTACAAAACCATAAGTAAGACGCTGGGTGAGAAGGAGACAACTGTTGGTGCAATAGTAAGAGAATGGAAGAAATACAAAATGACTGTCAATCGACATTGATCTGGGGCATCATGCAAAACTTCACCTCGTGGGGTATCCTTGATCATGAGGATGGTGAGAGATTGACCTAAAACTACATGGGGGGAATTGTTAATGATCTTAAAGCAGCCTGGGACCACAGTCACCAAGAAATCCATTGGTAACACATTACGCCATAATGGTTTAAAATCTGACAGTGCCCGCAAGGTCCCCCTGCTCAAGAAGGCGCATGTGCAGGCCCATCTGAGGTTTTCCAATGAACACCTGGATGATTCTGTGAGTGACTGGGAGAAGGTGCTGTGGTCAGATGAGACGAAAAATTGAGCTCATTGGCATTAACTCATCTAGTTGTATTTGGAGGAAGAGAAATGCTGCCTATGACCCAAAGAACACCATCCCCACTGTCCAGCATGGAGGTGGAAACATTATGGACGACATGTCCCAACTTGCCAACGCCAATTTTTTGGTCTATTTTGCGCCCAAATCACTTTTGACGCCATATTCTTGTTTTAAATGAACTATCGTACACCAAAACTAGGTGCATTATACGCTGGGCACGACACTTTGTAATGCGCCTAAATATGGTGCACTGTGCGCCCCCGTCGTGCAATGCGCCTATTGAGGCGCATAACATATGTTATGCGCCTCCGTCAGGCAATGCGCCGCGATAGGCGCATTACCTATACTACAAATGATATGCTATGCGCCACGAGTTACGCGATGCGCCTTTTTAGCCGCATTAAGGTATACCTGATGCCAGTTTTTAGAAAGTATCAGACTTTCAGGCTCACTTTACACTGAGTTAATGCGCCTGAAACTGGCATGGATACGCCACTTTTCAGACATGTCGCCCTATGGTTTGGAGGTGTTTCTCTGCTACTACTAAACCGCATCAAAGTGCCTCGTTCATCTATACAAACAACTATACACAAGTACAAACAAGATGGGAATGTCCAGCCATCATACCATTCAGGAAGGATACGGGTTCTGTGTCTCAGAGATGAACGTGCTTTGGTTTGACATGTGCATATCAACCCAAGAAGAAAAGCAAAAGACCTTGTGAAGATGCTGGCGGAGGCTTGTAAGATTGTCTCATTATCCACAGTGAAACGAGTACTCTATCAACATGGGCTGAAAAGCCACTCTGCTAGGAAAAAGCCATTACTCCAAAAGAAACAGATAAAAGCCAGATTAGTGTTTGAATATGCACACAGGAACAAAGACCTACATTTTTGGGGACATGTCCTGTGGTCTGACGAAACTAAAATTTAACTGTTTGGCTATAATAACTATTGTTATATTTGGAGGAATAAGGGAGAAGCTTGGAATCCTAAGAACACCATCCCAACTGTGAAACACAGGGGTGGCGGTATCATGTTTTGGGGTTGTTTTGATGAAGGAAGGACTCTCTTCACCTGTATTCGACTCCTCTGGGAGTGGACTCCGGATGGATCTGGGTGATATTTACCTTCCTATGGGGACATATACCTGCCTTTACCTGCCTATTACCTGCCTATGGGGACATATACCTGCCTATACATGCCTATAACCTGCCTATGGGGGACATACCTGCCTATGGGGGACATTAAACTGCATATACCTGCCTATGACATTTTATTGGTATCCATTTTTATTTTTGAAATTTACCAATAGCCGCTGTATTTTCCACCCTATGCTTATACTCGAGTCAATAAGTGGTCCCAGTTTTTTGTGTCAAAAGTAGGTGCCTCGGCTTATATTAGAGTCGGCTTATACTCGAGCATATACGGTAATTAAATGTGATCAGAGAGCCTTAGGGTATGTTCACATGGCATAATTGTGGCGCGTAATTACGCCGGGACTTCAGGAGCCCGCCGACTCCCCCGG